>CANXYI010381050.1:0-10858 GCA_948208565.1 Hura crepitans | reverse complement strand
TTAATATATAATTATATTTTTAGTAGTTATCTTATTTAGGAGATTTTATTTTATTTAGGAGTTATTTTAGTTATGGCAGATTTTTAGTATTTATTTTCCTATTTTAATGTTTCTTAATTAGAAAGGAATATATAGTTTCCTATTTAGAAAAGAACTCCCATTTTATTAGGCTTGTAACCTCTATTTAAAGAGGATGAATTCTAATCAATAAAACAAGCAAAAAGTTAAAAGAAATTCTAAGAGATCGGGTTCTCTCTCTAATGAGTCCTAAGGTTCTTGCTCCCTTTAACGAGCTCGAAGGTTCTTGGTCTCTTTGATGAGCTTGAAGGTACAAGCTCCCTTTAATGAGCTTGATTTATCGCCATGGTGTTCTGATCCACAACACGGGACCGCAACATATTACTATCAAATAGAGATTGCAAATAGTAGAGGATAATGCCAGGCATTTTGACTTTTCTTCTTATAGATTTTCTGTGAGCATAAAGCATAATCTAGACAGAAAAATGTTAAATATGAATTGTCTATCCAGCTAATTATTACATCTATTATTTGGTCATGCAATAAATAAATAATAATAATCCTCTTTTGTGATCTTGTAGCCTGAACAATTAAATAAAATTTTTGACTTGTGCGGAGCCCCAGATGAGGTTAACTGGCCCGGAGTTTCCAAGATTCCTTGGTATAATAATTTTAAGCCGACAAGGCCTATGAAGAGACGTTTAAGGGAGGTTTTCAGACAGTAAGTTACAGAACATATTACATATCCGATGGTCTAATTTTAATATGTTGGAAGTTGGCTTTTATGTGAGGTTCAACGACTTCTATGCTTTTTGCTGCTCTGTTTCCATCTCTGCACCCAGCGTTTTCACCTTTTTCTTTTCTTTTGGGTGTGTGCATGTGCCAGTTTTGACCGCCATGCTTTAGAGCTGCTGGAGAGAATGCTGACTCTAGATCCTTCTCAGGTATCCTTTACTGAGATATATTATTCTCATTTTATTTCTTTCCATGACCTTGTTGAATTTCTTTATTTGTGTCTTATGGGTCTTCTGGCTACTCCCTCCATCCCATGATAGTTGTCACTTTAGAAGAATAATTTTGTCCTACCTAAAATGCCACTTTATAAAATCAAGGAAAAATTTAAATACTATTTTCCAACTGTACCCTTGATCATTAATGAAATAAGAAAGTTAATGGAAGATTGGAGCATTGTTACTAGAAAGAGAACACAAATGAAGTTAGGAAATTGTGTAAACATTTAAGGAGGGTATTATTGTCCATTCAAAATGATGGTTACCTTAATATTTGTGCAAGAGCCAAAAGTGACAATTATCATGGGATGCAGGGAGTAATGGTTCAGATATATGACAGCTAATTTGAAGTTACTTGAAAAAAAAAATTAAATTGAGGATACGTTTCTTTCAATAAGACCCGAATGCATATATGATTAATCCAATATATTCTCAATGCATATGTGGAACCGTGATAATGTGATTTACTTGAAGGGTTCATCATTATAAGTTTTTTTGAAACGCTGAAATGTCTGACCAGGTGTATCTGGAAGCATGGAACTATTTTGGTCAATCCCAATAGAAAATGAATGTACCAAATAGGTGTAATATTAACTGGCCAAACAGGTCTTGATGTGATTACCTCAGTATTCCTTTCACAAGCACTAATGAGATTATTAGCCCAGTGTCTCTGATATATTAGCATTTTTGGGGTGTAACAAACCTGTGTTTTAAGCCACGTAGTCAAGTAGCAAGCTGCCTAGCTATGAAGACTTGCCAAATAGTCTCCCCAGAGAACAAATAGTATGTTACAGCATCAATCTTAATAGATTAATTCTCAACAGTGTCAAGTATGAAATAAATTCTCAGCACTAACATATTATAATGACAATCTTTCAGCATTTGCAAAATAATATATGGGTTCCCATTGAACCTTTGACCACTGATCCATTTTTCTCTTGAAATTCATTAACCAGGGTGGTTTTCAATATAAAATTTGGGTTCTTGCGTGTTTCTATTTGATTATGGTTCTGAAATAGTCTCTTGCATGTGCATTTCATTCACATGTTCTTCTCATCCAATATTTCTGAGGGTAAATATTGGCTTGATGATTCAATTTCACTTCTAAAATTATTAGACAAGTCACTGGAAAACATATCTGATGATATTAGTTGGAAACTAGGGCCACATATTTGGGTTTGGTTAAAAACCATTTGCTATCTGATCTATGATCACTTGTTAAACTTCTGGGAGAAGAGAAATAAAGCTAGAGAGAAAGGTGACTCTGTTAGGTGTTTAATTGGTGGTTTTGTACATGGTTTGAATAACATCGAACTCTATTAATAAACAGAGAATATCTGCCAAGGATGCACTTGACGCTGAATATTTCTGGACAGATCCACTGCCTTGTGACCCTAAGAGGTTCGCATCTCTTTTTCTTGGCTACCTTTTATTGCATATTAGTAACACAGCATTTGTGTCGGTTGTGCTACTGTGAGTGCATGCTAGCTGTGACGTGTGAATACAAGTGTGAAAGCATGGATTCAATTGTGATAATTGTGCTGTTCATTAGGAAAATTAGCTAGCTGTAAATTACTGTTCTTTTTTAAATGTACTCAAATTGTATTTATACCCCAGGGTGCTTGAGGGAATAATCAAGCAACACAATTAACCAGAAAATTCTCTTCTCTTCCCCTTTTTTTCTGTAATTCTCATGGTATCGCAGCTAGCATTCATTTGCTCCCAATAGCTAGCACACTAACTATTTGTAAGCCCGGATTTGGTTAATTTGGTTGATCTAATACCTTGTTTCAGTTTGCCCAAATATGAATCGTCACATGAGTTTCAGACGAAGAAAAAACGCCAGCAACAAAGACAGCATGAAGAAAATGCAAAACGTCAGAAACTGCAACACCCCCAGCCACATGGCCGCCTGCCACCCATTCAGCAGTCTGGGCAAGCACATCCACAAATGAGGTCAGGGCCTAATCAGCACCTGCATAATCAGCCCCCTGTTGCAGCAGGGCCAAGCCACCACTATGGGAAGCCTCGTGGTCCTGCTGGAGGGCCAGGTAGATATCCCCCAAGCGGAACAAGTGGAGGTTACAGCCATCCAAATCGTGGAGGTCAAGGTGGTGGAGGTTATGCGAGTGGACCATATCCTCCGCAGGGACGGGCACCACCCTATGGTTCTAGTGGCATGCCTGGTGCTCCTCGTGGTGGAGGGAGCAATGCCTATGGAGTTGGTGCACCGAATTATCCTCAAGGTGCTCCATATGGCAGTTCTGGTGCTGGGCGTGGGTCGAACATGATGGGAGGAAACCGCAACCAGCAGTATGGTTGGCAACAGTAGTGTGATACGATGGTGCTATTTTGTATACATACTGAAATGACCTTTGGTTGAGGCAGCAAATCGTCAAGCTGTTGGCTAGAAACTTCTGCCAGAGACTGGCAATGAGCTTTTGTATCTTAACTGTATATGGATTCAGTACGCTCCAATGAGTTCGAGGTACGAAACTATTTAAACTATAAATTTAATGTTGAGACAGCTCTATGCATTTGTGATCAAGACGTTTGTTATCTTTTGCAAGGAAGTCAAATTCCATGGACGTTAGTTTATTAGAGACGTGCATTGTTTTCTGGGGCTGGGCAATTAGATTGGTCTAGTACTTGGACGACTGAGCTCGGATTGAATATTTGATGCTGTATATCAAGTCTTTTGATTTCCAGTTTTTGATAGAATTATGATTATTAACACTGTACTGAGAATGAGCTGAGTACATTTTCATTCCAAGGGAATATAAGGTTTCAAATGCATTAGAGAGTGATACTATTGCTAGTTGTCATTATTGTCAATTGTACTGAGAATGAAATGAGTGCTACCTCTTAGGACCTTGTCTTGACAAGAGACTCTTGAGGATTTACTACAAGGAAGTTGCAAGCTTTTCCATTTTACGGTATGAACGTATATGTCAAAAGAAAAAAATTCCACTGATTTTCTGTACCTAGAAATTATACAAGGCAAATTATGTCTTCCAACTCTATTGAGCCTCTGTATTTTTATTTTGTTACATCAATTTTGTATACCTTTATTTTTATTTTATTAAGCCACTAATTCTTGAAAATTATATCTTCTGCATTTGACTTCTTTCTTCCTTTCATTTTTCTTTCTTTTAAAACCCACCATGACTTGATGATAGGCTAAGCCCAAAAGAACTTTAGTGCACATGTCAAAGTTTGGATCGGGTTGAACAATGGGGTAACCAGAATTTTTTTTTTAAAGTATAAAATAACATTATGTAATATATCATAAAATTTAATCTAATGTATAAGAAATTATTGATTTAGATGAATGCAAGTAAAAATGGTGTGACATTACATGAAAATTATATAAATAGTCAAAAAAATTAAATAATTAATTTTATACATATCTAACAAAAATATATAAGACATTTTAAAAAGCAATGTAAAATGGTAAAAGTTGAACCATACAAATCCAATTGTACAATCCGGTTTGAATTCAACAGGAGCGCAATTTAAATACAAACTTTTCTGATATGATAGATTCGAAAGAAAAATAAGTTTAAGGAAAGAAAAAAAATTGAGGTGAAAAATAATTTTTAAAAATTAAGGAAAAATATGAGGATTTAATATAATAAAAATAAAAGTATTAAAATTTAATGTGACAATAAATGTATATAGTTTCAATAGATAAAATACGAAAATTCGGAAATTTAAAGATGATCTTAATTTGGCACTTTACCATAATAAATATTTAATATTAGTAGTTACACCTTTTCTTTCATTAGTGTATGGTATTAATTGTCAGTTCTTTTTACTAAAATATTTATAATTTTTTTATTAATTAATATCTAAAATTAATAATTACAATGTTCATAATTTTTTTATTTCATATAATAATACTTTTCATCAAAATAGTTACAATTTTTTACTAATTAATATTTAATATTAACATATGCAATTTTTTATAAAAAAGTCGTGACTTTTTAATAATTTGTATTTAATATCAACCGTCATAGCATTTCACTGAAAATTGTATTTTAAGAAGTACTATAAAAATTTGTATGATAAATATAATTTTTTATTAATTAATGTCTAAATTCATCGGTGATAATTTTTTACAAATTAATACCTACAGTCACAACTTTTTTCATGAGAATTGCTACTTTCTACCAATTAATATTTAATGCAAACAGTTTATAACATTTCATCAAACACTGTATCTAGATAAGTATTCTAAAGATTATGTTATAATAATCACAATTTTTTATTAATTAATATTTAAAAACCTAATATTATCAATCACAAATGAAAATTTGTTAGCACCTAAAATTAACAATCCCAATTATTTACCAAAGCAGTGATAACTTTCCATTATTTTGTACCTCAAACTAACAATTACAACTTGTATGTCTAAAAATTTATCAAAATACATCGATTAATTCGTTAATAAATAAAATATTTCACGGAAAATTGATATAATATAATTAATTTTAATAATTTTTTATAAATTTATAATTTGAGATATAATTCGGTACACATGTACTAACTGTATACACGCATACAGATCATTAGATCAAGAACTGCTCATTAATACAACGGTTCATACACCTAATACCCAATTTGAAAATCGTTGTTTCTTTTTAATATATATGAAAATCGTTCTTTCTTTTTACATTCTTCGTTCCCTATTTATTGCCTTTTTCTATTAATTGATTTATTCTCTACATTGTTTGCCATTTTCTACCTCGTCTTATTCCAATTTGTTTTTGCGATCTATAATTTGAACTCAAGTTCTAATTTTCCTACAAGTAATTAGAGTGATTGCCATAAACAAACAATTGTGTGTCATTTTCTATCTGAAAAACAATTTTTTAATGGATTTTTTCTTCGGAAATTAATTACATTTTTTTTTATCACGAGATCTGTTAGGTGTTTTTCCACAAAATTACCAAATTCCGACTACTCAGTAGGGGAACATTAATTAACAATTTAAAAGGTTAGTTTTCTCCATGTAATAACTTTCGTTTATGTTTATTTTTGAAATTGAATTTTTCAGAATATTCTCATAGATTTGATTTTATTTCATCCATTTAGAAATATGTTAGTTCACATGTAAAAACAATATTTGTTTTTGATACATATAGCAACACAGGGTTCTGAATGGATCATCAATTTCTTCTTGTGAAGTGTTTTTAGTTACTTACATAAATAATAGTCGAATTCTTAAAAATGAGATTTACAAGTTAGTATTTCATCCTATAGTATTGGGAGTGGATTGTATCAAATTTTTACCATTATAATCACAATAAAATTTTTTGTAACTAAAATATATATAGACTTACATAAAAAGTGAAATTTATTAGGAATATAAGTTGAATATCGAAATTTGCCACATGGAAGGATACATGCGAAGAAACATTCTAGAAATAATACGTGAGTCTAATACATCGTCACTCTATAGAAAATAAGTTTCACGTCAGCATATGTCATGTGTCAATAAACTGCAAAAGTAATCCAAGAATCAATTAATATATGCTGACATGGCATTTATTTTTTATAAAATGATGATATGTCAGATCTACATGTGACTTCTAAAATATTCCTTCACATATATGTCTTTTCACGTGACAATTTCTAATATTGAACTTATATTTTCTAATAAATTTTACTTTGTGTCAGTCGATAACAGTTTGTGTATATTTTGATTACAAAAATTTTATTATGATCACAATGTAATAATGGCAAAAATTTAATGACTATACGTGTAATTCACTCCAATATTGGTTGCGGGTTCATATTAACTAATTTAAGAGTAAACAATAAACCATATCTAAACCAAAATGAAAATTTTTCGAAGAATATAACTTTTTCCTAATACAAAAATAGAAAATAAAAATTAAAAGAAATGAATATAGACAGAAATAGAATTAATTATAATTATGGTTACTAAACTTTACAATCATTAAATAGTAGATTACAAAAAAAGATTGTAACATAAAAAAATAATTCAATTTTTTTACCTAAAATCTCAATAGTAAAAAAAATTAAAAATTTGGTGTCAGATTCTTAGCACGGCATTCAACATAAGCACGAAATCTATCAAAAAATAATTTTAAATGAATATTTAATATTTTTCACTTATAGATTCGATGTTACATTGCCGATGCTTAAATAATTCAATTTTTTAACTTTTTTACCTAAAATCTCAATAGTCAAAAAAATTAAAAATTTGGTGTCAGATTCTTAGCATGGCAGTCAACATAAGCACAAAATCTATCAAAAAATAATTTTAAATGAATATTTAAAATTTTTCACTTATAGATTTGATGTTACATTACGGATGCCTAAGTAAGAAACATATCAAAGAAGAATTTTAACAAACTACTTTCATTAGTTTTCAAGCATACGGTATACATATTTGTTCTAAAATATTTTCTAATAATACGAAATATCATGTCAACAATCGAGTATTATGTTTTCATTTTTTTGAACATTATGATTTTAGATGAAGAAAGCTTAATTATATTTATATTACAAATAATTTTTAGTATTTGAAAGTGTAATTAACCTGACAAAAATGTAATATGAAAAATATAAAAACAAATGAAAATTGCAAATCTAGACAAGTTAAAAAAAAATAAAATTGCTCTTAGTTTAAAATAAGATTACAAATCTTAATGCATAAAAAATAATATAGTATTAAAAATTTTTAAAAATTAAATAATAGCTCCCCAATGCGGGAGCATTTGTCTAGTTATCCTATTTAAATAAGGTCGAATCCAAATGTAAATTAATAAGGATGAAATGAGCATTTCTTTATCAGTATTAGTTCATTCTTCTCTATTAGAAACTACAAATTATGTTGTATTTTTTAATTTATAAATTTTGAAATTTTTAGTTTTTAAGATTGGATTAGATTTTTTTTTCAAAACAATTTGAGGATCAACTAACCCTCTACATATGAAAATGTAAATATGAATAGTTCAACAATCCACTCCTCTTGCAAACCAATTTGATTTATGACCAACCATTATGTATTGGAATAAGGGCATTACAAAGCAATTTCAATACCCTCACTACAAAAAAAATCTTTAATTTGTGATAAAAAAAATTGCAACTATTATGATCTCGACGCAAATTTGTGATTAAAATTATATTTAGTAAGAAATTAAAATTTATTTTTATTTTGTTAAAAATTCACGATCAAATTGCAACGAAATCTTTATAGTGGCTGTAAATTATGGTGCCAATATATTTCCACTTCTTTTTGTAACGATTTTATGACCATTTTATTACCACATAATAATTATAATTTAGAGAAAATAATATTAAATAATTGCGACCATGATTTTGGTCATAAAAATGTGTTAAAAATATAATATTAAAAGGTTTTTTTAGAAGAAATTAAATTTGAAATAATTTATTTATTTATTTTAATTTCTTATTAAATAATTCTTTTCTTTATTTCAATTTCTTATCAAATCTTTCATTATTTGTGTCAATAAATTATATTTTATTTTGAATTTTTTTTATTTTTAGAATTATAAAATTAAAAGCTAATAATTCATATATTAATATAGTTGCAATATGAAATGTATGAAAAAGATAATTTGAATAATTCAAAATTAATGAATTTTAGTTTGTTAAATTTTATATCTATCCTTAAATGGTTTAGTTTAGTTATTTTGGTATTTTTTATATTCAATAAAATTAATCATAATTTAAATATCACTATTGTGTTTGATTAAATTATATATCAAATTAAGTTTTATCTATTTAACAATTCATTAAATATTTTTTAGCTTTTATTAAAAAATCAATTCTAATTTCAATTATTAACGATAAATTTAATTATTTTATTATATTTTATTATGATGAATGTAACATCACAAATCCCAAAAGTGAAATATCTCGTAATTTTTAAATATTTATCTTAATTTTTTATTTTAGATAGGCTATTAATTTTTTTTTAATTATACTAGTACTAGAACTAATAATATTATATTATTATCTCTTATGAATATTGTTATTATTATTGAAATTTAATAATAGGATAATTTAATAATAATTTCTCATGTTTTGTGAATGATAATTTTGATTAATTTTTTTATAATTATTTTAATTAAAATGTTAATTGGTTTTAGAGCAAGTGAGTAAAGGACAAAGAGAGGGGTAGCAGCGTTTTTGACAGAAACCCAAAGCAAGAGTTGCGGCTTGACATGGGGTATGGATTTGGGGAGTTGAGCAGAAAAAGAGACGGTGATAGAGGTTGGAAAACGGATAAATGAACAGCAGAAAAGATTTAAGCAGCGGGCAACAGTAAGAAAATCAATTGTTAGTGACGGCAAACAAGAGGAATTTAGGATTTCTTGTAACACCTAAAATTTCTGAGACTCAGGTTGAGCATTATGACCTGGATGGTTGAACTAGTTTTATGAAAGGTAGAGTTTAAAGTTTATTTAAGGGGTTAAACGGTAGTTAAAATACGATTTTAAGGAAGAGTTTATTATCAAGAAATTAAATAATTGAACGAGGAAGTGATCGAGTAACTTAAGAAAATTCGTGTAATAAAAAGGGAATTGACTTATCAGCATTAAAAGATTAAAAATGAATAGGAAATCTATTTAGTTAATTTAGTCTCCTAAGATTTAAAAGAATTTATAATAATAACTAAATAATTTATTTTAAAATGGATTGAGAAATGAATTTAAATAATTAATTAAGTAGAAAAATCTACTAGATTAACTTGAAAAAGAAAAAAAAAGATTAAGAATGGAATTTGGATTTGGGGTCAGTTTTCTTAGGCGGAAAAAAGAAGGAAAAAGGAAGAAAAGGGGAAAAAAAGAAATTCAAGAGGAGAGAATGAAAGGCATGAGAAACGTAGCAAAGGGGAAGTTAGAGATCTCTAACTTCAGTCCAATTCATTCGATTTTTCAAGAGGGAAGTATGAATTAGAGGGGGAAAAGAGGATGACACAAAGGACCGAGATTGTAATATCCCAAATATTTGAGGTTTACAAGATTGGCCTAATTTCAGAATTTGGAGTTTGGCATTGGAGCCCAGATTGTTTGATTTGAATTATGTCAAGTAATATCAAATGAAAGACAAGGGTTTTAAGTGATAGTTAAGGTAAGAATCAAAGAAATAGTCTAATATTCAAGAATAAATATAACACCCCGGAATTTGATCATCGGCTTAAATTACTAAACTCGATAAATCATAATTAATTGGTTAATGGTTATTTATCTATTTAAGAAACGAAAGTATGTTTAAATGATATAGATGGGCTAGAATAAAGTTAAAATAAATTTTAGTAAACATTGTAAATGAAGTTAAATAATGGAAAGAGAATAGATAAGTGAATATGGTGTATAACAAAAAGGACCCTAAGAACCCCTAAAATGTATTAAATATTTCGAGAAAATTCAGCAATGAAATAGACCATTTATTTACCAATTCTTAAGACAATGGATGGGAAAAAAAAAAGAAACGAAAAGAAGAAAAAAGGAAGAGTGACAAGCCTAGAGGGGGGAGATGCCATGAGAAACATGGCAGTGGGAGAGAGAGCCAATGGCAGAGCTGCTGTTGCCAATGGAGAAGAAAAAAAGAAATGGGAAAGGAATGGGATAGAAGAAGAAACCCTTGAAATAAAGAGAAGGCGCAAAAAGACCAAGAGCTTAGTGGAGGCATGCAAACAAAAATCAATAGAATTGAACTTGAGATTACATGGCATGCTCAATTTGGCTAATTGCTGTAGAAATTAAGAGATATTAGGATTGAATTGAAAATTGAACAACAGTAAAAGGAGACTCTTTGCTAGATAAAAG
>CANXYI010381002.1:0-11306 GCA_948208565.1 Hura crepitans | reverse complement strand
AATAATTTATTGGTTATGCTAAATCTTTAAATTATGCCTTTTTCATCATTTTCAAGCTCTTTAAAGTTTCATGAGCAGTACGCCCTCCTCGGGGCTCGTAAAGGTGATCCAGCACATCGGGCACACTTTTTGGAGCCTCAGAGGTACTGTTCATAGAGCCTCAACTTATAGGCATTACAGTTCTTCCCCTCTTAAGAAATTTTATCCTCAAATTACTTGGAGTAAATAGATGTAGATATTGAGCTTTCATCTGCTCCTCGATTTCCCTTGTGGCCTTTTTTGTATTATGGTGTTTCTAGAGTACTTTGACTAGTGGAATAGTTTTATTTCTCAATTGCTTTACTTCATGAACTAGGATTTGTATTGGTTCTTCATTATAGCTTAGATCTAGCTGTACCTCAATGTCTATCACTAGAACTATATGGGAAGGATCTGATCTTTACCTTTTGAGCATTGAAACATGAAACACATCATAAATTATTACAGCTTAGGTGGTAAGGCTAGCCTATATGCTAGTGGTTCCACTCTTTCTATAATTTCATGTGGCCTAATAAATCTAGGACTCAGTTTCCCCTTTTTACCAAATTTAAGTACTTTCTTCCACGGAGATACCTTCAAAAACACTTTGTCACCCACTGCATATTCTATGTCCCTCTGTTTCAGGTTAACATAAGACTTCTATCTATCAGTTATAGCTTTCAGCCTTCCTCTGATAACTTTAACTTTTTCTTATGCATCTCTTTTCAAGTCAACCCTTGAAATCTTATTTTACCCAACTTCACTCTAGCACAAAGGAGTTCTACACATTTCACCATAGAGTGCCTTATAGGGTGTCATGCCTAAACTTGCTTGATAACTATTATTATATGCAAATTTAGCTAAGGATATGTACTAGTCCTAGCTACCTTTAAATTCAAAGGCATAGCTGCATAGCATATCTTTTAACACTTGTATCAACCTTTTTAACTTTCTATTTATCTAAGGGTGAAAGGCTATACTGTAGGTTAGTTTGGTGTCCAATGCCTGATGTAATTTCTTCAAAAACCTAAAAGTGAATTGAGGGTCTCTATCTAAAATAATGGCTATTGATACATCATAAAGTCTCATGATCTCATCTATATACTATTTGGCTAGCTTCTTAAGAGAATAATCCATCCTGATAAGGATAAAATGTGTTATCTTAGTTAATCTATCCATAATCTCCCACACAACATTACACTTGTTCTTGGTCATAGGTAATCTCATTACAAAGTTAATTTTAACCTTTTCCCACTTCTATTTTGGTATTGCTATAGGATGTAACAATCCATAAGGAATTTGGTGTTCAGTTTTTACCTGCTGGCATGTCAAACATCTAGCCATGTACTATTCTACATCTCTCTTTATACCTAACCACTAATATTGAGGCTTCAAGTCTAAGTACATCTTTGTACAACTAGGGTGCACAGAATAAAGAGCTTCTTGTGCCTCCTTTAGTATCTATAATCTCAAGTCATCTCTACTAGGTACACATAACCTACCATGGTAATATAGATACCCATCTTCACTCAGTTCAAACTCTATTGCCTTTCCCTCTTTAACTTTACCCATAATTTATACTAGTTGTTCATCCTTATCTTGTCTCCTTTATTTGCTATTTGAAATATAGTTTGATCTATAGTTTAACTAGAATAACATCTTCCCCTGTGTATTGCAATTTAGAATTCAAAGCTTTTAAGGTTACTATAAACTTCCTAGTCAAAGCATCTACAACCACATTAGCCTTCCCTGGGTGATAGTCTACCAAACAATTATAATCTTTAATAAATTCTAACCATTTTTTTTTTTACTCAAGTTCAACTTTCTCTAAGTAAGGAGGTATTTTAGAATATTATAGTTGATGTAGATATAACATTTCTCACCATACAAGTAATGCCTCCAAATTTTCAAAGCAAAAACAACGGCAGCTAACTCCAAGTCATGAGCAGGGTAGTTCTTCTCATGTGGTTTCAATTGTCTCAAAGTATATGCTACCACTTTTTCTTCCTATATTACTACATAACCAAATCCATTAAGTGAGGCATCACTGTACACAACAAAGTGTTTACTTTGTTCAAGTTGAATTAGGATATGAGCTTTTGTTAGCATTTTCTTTAGCTTGTCAAAACTTTCTTACATTTTGCATCCCACTCAATTTCACATTCTTTGTAATCAACCTAGTCATAGGTGCTGCAATAATAGAAAATCCTTTCACAAACCTTTTGAAATACTCAACTAAACCCAAGGGACTTTGTATCTATGTCACATTCCTCAGGGGTTCCCATTCTAATACTGCCTTAACCTTATTGGGGTCTACTTTGGTACCCTTGATTGAAACTATATATCCCAAAAAAGCCATGTCATCTAACTAGAATTCATAATTGCTAAACTTGGAATATATCTATTTCTCCTTTTAAGTCTGTAACATAACCCTGAGATGCTATTCATGTTCTTCTCTAGTCTTAGAGTACACTAGGATATCATTATTGAATACCATAACAAATTGATCCAGGCATGATTGGAATACTCTATTCATTAGGTCCATAAAAGCTTTTGGGAAATTAGTGAGCCCAAATGGCATTACTAGGAACTCATAATGCCTGTATCGAGTCTTGAAGGTAGTTTTAGGACTATTAGCTTCCTTGATTCTTAGCTGATGGTAGTCAGATCTCAAATTAATCTTAAAAAATACACCTACACCTCTCAACTAGTAAAAAAGATCATCTATTCTGGGTAAAGGATATTTATTCTTCACTCTAACTTTATTCAATTATCTATAGTCAATACACAGCTGGAGCAACTTATCTTTCTTCTTTACAAACAATATAGGGGCTCCTTAGGGTGAAGTACTGGGTTTGATGAACCCCTTGTCTAATAGATCTTGCAACTGCACCTTTAGTTCTTTCAACTCAATAGGTACCATTCTATAAAAAGTAATGGATATAAGAGTTATACTAGGATAAATTTTAATTTCAAAATCAAGCTCTCTTTGTAGAGGCAACCCTAGCAACTCATTAGGAAACATATAAGGGAATTCAAAAACTATTTAAATCTATTCAAGGCTTAAAGTGGAAGTATTGGTATCAATGACATGTGCTAGGTAAGCTTCACACCCCTTACGAGTTAGTTTTCTTGTTGTAATAATTGAGATGAGATTATCCAAAAGGCTTATCTTACCCACAATTTTCTTTTTTTTATCATCTGTAGTTTAGAGGGTTAGATTTTTGTGTTTACAATCAACTACAACCCGATGTTTAGATAGCCAATCCATTCCTAAGATTACATCAAATTCATAGAAAGGTAATTCAATTAAATCAATAGGAAGTAGATGTTCATAAATTACTAAGGGACAATGCCTATACACACAGTTTAGAGTCACAATCTGCCCTATAGGATTACTAACTTGAATGTGTATGTCAACATACTCAGGTTTTAATCCCTTATCATGTGCTTGTGTAGTGCATACATAAGAATGTGTAGATCCTTAGTCTGTCAATGCCAAAAACATCAAATAAGTAAAGAGTACTAGTAATGACATTTGGGCCTGCTACTTTTTCACAGGCCTTGATTACATATTGCCTAGCTTATGTATGGGCTTCTGATCTTGTACCCTGACTAGCACTAGGCTAATCCCCTTTACCTATCTCTATTCTCTACCCTGAGGTGTTATTGTAGATGCCTATGTACAGGCACCCTCTATCTGTCTCTAGGGACACTCCCTCTAGTAATAATCTTTGGCACCACAAGTAAAACACTTTCCCTTTCTGGTCTACCAGCATTGACCCTAATGTCTTCTATTATAAATGCCACAATTTGAAGAAACATTTCTAGTAGTTCTGGTACTTTAGCACTAGAGGCTTGTGAGGCTGGTTGAGGCCTAATAGCAAAAGCCTACCCAAACCTCTGAGATTGAGTCTGCCTCTATGTTTGGTGCACTGACTGAGACTGAGACTGAGACTAAGACTAAGATTGTGCCTTTCTTCTTCTTTTACTACCACTTAGGGCTGAACTAGACTGCCCAGTAGTGAACTATCTCTTTCTCTAAAAGAAATCCCTATTCTCTTATACCATTTCCTCTATATCATATGCTGATGCTACCAATACTGCAAAATCTATAACCCCTCGAGTTAGCTATTTGCGTTCTTAGTTCCACGTTCAAACCTTTTAGAAACCTATTTCATTTCTCCTTTTCACTAGGGATAAACTCAGCATATCCTATCAGTTTAGTGAAATCCTTTTCGTATTCTAATATGGTCCTCTTACCCTATTTTAGATCCAAAAACTCTTGCCTCTTCTTGCCTTTGTATGATTCAGGAATGTATCTCTTTCTGAACTCTTTTAAGAAAAACACCTAGGTGAGATCTATTACTGCCTTCCTCTTCTTAATGGTATCCCACCAATGAAATGCATCTTTCTAAATAAGAGAAGTTGTACACTTCAAGCTCTCTTCTTCTATAAACTTTAGTTATTCTAGGATTCTAAAGGTTCTCTCTAACCAATACTCTGCTTAAGCTACATTAACCTCCTTTATACCTAAAAAGTCTATAGGTCCCATCTTTTTAAGCATTTTTAAAGGGCTTTTCTATGAAAGAGTTAGTGGTGGTAGAGATACTGGAGCTAGCAGAGAAGGTGGAACAATAATTGTAGTGTGCCTGAGTAGATCCACAATCTATTAAGTAGCACCAGGGATGCTTGTGTCTATGGCTATGCTTGTGGCTATTGCTACTATATAGCATCAGTAGGTTTAGGCATGGCTACATTACTAGTTGCCCCTTGAACTGTTGTAGAAGCACATCTAGACACTTTCTATCCTCGTTCTTCCATTATTTGATCATTCATTTTAATTTACTGCCAGAGAAACAACCTATCAGCCTCATTAGAGTGTAACAGTTTAGAACAATCAATCTTAAACATTGACACTCATGTAAAACACCTAAGAACATTTAACATGTGCTTTGATACCGCCCAATGTGACACCCCTACCAAATTTCCTAAGAAACCTAATAGGAGATACACTTCTCACTAGGTTACCTATCTTGAAATTGCTCTAGGTCTCCATTCCTTAACACTTACAAATTATTTATTATTTGATCAAATATTGCTTAAATCCTCAGTTTATCCCTTAACTATTCTTATTTAAGGTATAACTAACCTAAGGAACCATTTAATAGACCCTCGATATGTTTACAAAAATTTAGGCAACACAATGGCTTCTTGGGTGACATTCTGAAATTTTTTCACATGTAAAAGCACTTTTAATATCATTATTATCAATATGCCTCCTTTTGGACCCTTCTAGTCCACTAAATCACATCACCACATATCAACATACACTCACATAGCACACAGGGCCTCAAGCCTAAAAACATCGAAAGCCATAGAAATTAAACATTCAAATAATTAGCCTATTTATATATATCACACATGCACTTATATATAGACACTAGTAGCTTCTAAGCTTGTTGAACTCATAACTTATAGTATTTATATGAGTACCTACTAATCCATAAAAAAATACATAGTTATTTATCCTTTAGTGCCTCTATTACTACACTGCACGATCTTTGAGGGTGGACTGCTAGCTTTTATAACTTGCACACCAAAACAATGGTACTAAAACTCAGTGGTGAATTTAATGTATTAAAAACATGTCATATATAGGCACTCAGATGTAGCAACATGCTATAAATGTATACATGCAATGCATGGTAATCAATTTATGCAAGAGACATTAATTCTAGTACTTAATCTCCGAGCAAAATTATTTACAGTTATACTTTGTGGTATTTTCATTCAATTTATTTATTATGAGATTGATATAAAATTTCATCTGTATTTTAATTTGATTTAATTTAATTCAATAGGCCTAACTAGATAGACTACACTTAAAAACACTAGACTAAGAGGGAACTGAAAATTATGTAGTAGCCTATATTTTGCACCTTAACCACTGCATCGGCCCAGTCTAATAATAGGGATCAGTTCACTTGAACCTCCCAATACTAGATAGGGGATAGCAAGGATCAGTCCATAGACCTCTCAACATCCCAATAATCAACAGCGAGTCACTATTTGGATAATAGGGATTAGTCATAAACCTCTCATTATCCAAATAATTAACAATAAATAGCTCCAGTGGATAGTAGGGTTCAGTCTGTAGACCTCCTAATATCCAGTGCATCATCATCAAATATCTTTAATGGATACTAGGGATCAGTCCATAGCCCTCCTAATATCCAGTAAATCATCATCAAATGTCTAGCAACTACTAATCTTTAGTTGACTACAAAGCCCATCTAGTGGGTGTCTAACTCTTGGGCCATCTATCTTTATTTTATGTCCATTTCCTTACTGATCATCATTTTATAATATTTAAAGTTGAACATTAGACAATTATGAATTTATTTCTACAATTGAATTTTGACCTAGACAGTTACAAGTCTATTTTGGTCCTACTGAAAAATTATAGGTCTGTTTTCTAAGCAAATTCTTAGTCAATTTATAGGACAGTTCCAAGTGTAATTTAAGTCAAATTCATACCATTATTCTAAGTCCAATTATATTAAGTTTTGGTCCATTTCCAGTTCAAGTTCTAATTAATTATTTTCATAAGACAATTATAAGCCACTTTTAATTACACAGTTATAGGTTCATGGTCACCATTTTCTGGGCATTTTTCCATGCCATTGTAATCCATTTCAGCTTGCCATTATGGCTCCCAAAATTATGTCATTCCTTACATTGCAAATGGCCTAAAAAATGGCCTCAAATTTCATTTAAAACTAAGTACACAAAGTGTCCCAATTCATGTCCAATTTCATGCCATTATAAGACCATTATAGGTCATTTTTACCATCCCTATTTTAAGCTATTTATAAACCATTTCTCAGCTTAATTATGAACACCATTCCTTTACCTATACTAACCAATTATTTTTCCATGCTTACTCATACATTTATGCACATTTCATGCCAACCTCATGTCACACAATTTATGTCCATTTTGTCATGCCATTTTTACATGTCATACACCATTTCCCACACATACACATACATGCCAACCATAACATACCTTTCGACCACCATTAAATCATGGTCACACATATGCACATTTCCATAATTCAACACACACACACACATGTCATTTACCAATTTTATAAAATATAAATGCCTATACATATGACATACCATGCATAACATGCCATAAAATACACTATACATGCCTCGACCATGCCATGATTTCACACATACATGCATAATTTCATCAAATTCACCACATATGCATCTAATTCCATGCCTAAGTATTTCCTATCCCATACACCATGCCATACACATAACTTGCAAGCCAAGGTACCTAGCATACCTTTTGGCCATTCATGGCATCACCCACAATCATGCCTTTTTTCATAATACACACACACAAACCATTAAATCCCATAGTATACACATCATTGACCCTTATAATGCCCATATGCACATGCCTTAACATATCACACACACACACACACACAACTTCTCAGCTAAAGAGAGGCCACACCCTTCCACTAAATCATCCTAGAAATCACTCAATTCTTATGGAAAAAACATCAAAGTAAGCTCAATTAACCATTACACACACATTAATCACCATAACCACTAATTCCATATAAGACTTCCACACAAATTACAATTGAAATAAACATGGCATGCCTTAAATACATTAAATTCACATATGTAAACTTGAATTAGAGTCTTACCTACATTTTAGGACCCCTAATTCCCTTGTTGAAAATCAACTCCACCTTAGCCTACATATATTTATACATGGCTTAGAAAAATCATAGAAAATTCCATAGACCTCCAATGTAAAATTTAAGACCATAGACACCCTTAGAATGATAAAATCCACTTGGAAAAAAATGAAAAATGAGAAAGACCACTTGCATAGAAACTTGATTTTTCTAAGCACCCTTTATGTACATAGAGCTTTCTTCATTTTTCTTGAGTTCTATGCTTGCCTATGGCCATCTAAACCTTTAAGAATCACTTCTTAACTAGTCAAGATAGTTTTTGGTGATAATTTAGGGAGGATTAAAGCTTGAATGGCCATAAAAGTGGAGGAAAGAAGGAAGAGATGGCATTAAGTGGGAAAGAAGAAGAAAGAAGAAAATGGTGAGGGGATGAGGTGTCAACGGGCCAAGTGGGGTATTAGCCACTTGGTACCCCCTTTTATAGTGGTTGGAGCAGCTTGAGTGGTACACATGTCACCCGAGTGCCCCGAAATCTTAATTTTTCTCGAGAACTTTAGGAAATTTTAAAAATTCACATGAACCTTAAAAAATTGTCACATTAATTTTAAAATCTTTGATTGGGCCTATTTATAGGCTTATAAAATCTCGGGTCAAAATTATTTCAATAGCATAGTAAATTAATTTCTCAGTTTACATGAAAATCTCAATTTTAAGGAAAACTTACAAATGACCTCAAAAATTAATAATTCCTTCACCAATGGCCTTAAGGGAATTTTTAACCTTTAGGGTATGGTATTTTTAGGTATGTCCAAGTACCTCCCAAGTCATTCTTACATCTAAAAGCTTTTATTGACAAACACTGAAGTATAATCTGATTTAAGCTATGAAAAAAAAAACCTATCCCAATTTTGGCATAAGGTAAAGCAATTGCAGAATAAATCCATACCACTGGTTAAAGTGTTATAGAGGCACCATAATACTAAGGAAGCCACTTAGGAGCCAGAAGAATAGATGAAGGTTCAATATCTATAGTTATTTGCTTCGGGTAATTTTGAGAATGAAATTTTCTTAAGAGGGGAAAAACTATAATGCCCATGTTTTGAGGCTTTGTGAACAGTGCCATAAGGTTCAAGAAGTGTCCCTGGGGTGCTGCATCATTTACATGTAATCAAGGCAGCGATACTGGTCCTCAAACTTTGAAGGGTTTTAAAATGATTTAAAAGGTAAAATTTATAAATTTAGCAGAACAAATAATTCATTTCAAACTATAAGCTATTGATCTATGTGATAAAAAATTTTCAAGCCGAGATTGACTTGAGATGTGCTCAGACAGACTCAAAAATATTTGAGCCTAAATCTCAAAAATTCCATTGAGTCTATTAATAAAAGAATTTTTGAATTTTGATGTCATTTGCAAAATTCTCATAATTTTTAAGGTTGGCACACAAATTAAGAAAGTTTGAAAACCATCCTATCAATAGAATTTGGCTGCAAAAATTTATGATTATGTAAAGTGGATTAAATTATGAATTTTTAAAAAAATGGTGTAATTTTTTGAGGTCCTCGAGAATTTTATTGAATTTTTGAAGTTTTATAAAAAATCGAGCCATTTTAGGATGGTTTTAGAGGTTGTGGGACCCATCTATACCCTATTAGCTGGCCCAAGGGCCATGCCATATGTCAACTAAAGGTGACAAGTGGCAAAGTCCACTTACAAGGAAGAAAAAATTTTCTCCCTTTAGCTGTTGGAACTGACATCGGCCTGGGAGGATTTCTATATTTTTGTCACTTTTCTGCACCTGTTATAGAAAAACTAATGCCACTAAAAATCATTTATGTATGTTAGGGAAATTACAAAAAAAAGAATAGAGGAAAAAGGAGCTCTCAAGAATTAATTAGAATTCCTCAAAGTTTCATGGATAGAAACTATCTAGTAAGGGTGTTTGAGGCGAGTTCTAGGTCTTCCCTTGAGTTTTCTTGAGATTTCTTAGCTAGAAATGGGTATTTGGAGTGCCTAACATCTGTGAGGAGATGTGTGAATTGTGTTTGAGGTGAATTAAGGAAGAGTAAGGCTTGAAGAAGGGAGGAGGAACCACCATGGAAGGCTAGACAGCTTGTGGATTAAAAGTTTGACAAGGGTGCTATTACAAGGTAAGTGAATTTAGGCATTTTCTTCATGCCATATGACTTATATGGGACCGAAACCATACTTTAGTCATGTGGAATTAGGGTCTAAATGATGGCATCTCTTAGTTTAAATGAATTCCTTAGGGATTAATGGACAATTAAGTGTTAAATTAGGAGTTGAATGACGAGAACTTGACACTTATGGGTGAATCCTTACTAGCCAAGAGCATTGTGGGCAATATGTATGTGTATAATGCTTTAACTTAGTGTGGAATATGGTGTTAAGGTTCAAAATGTATACATACCTATGTGTGTGAGTGAGTGTAATTATCCATTTGGCATGTACAATTAGCTTTAGGATATGTGAAACCACTATGTGAGAAGTAGATAACTTGATCAATGTATGTATGATTATGAATTAGGTAATGGTTGAGAGATACAACATGCTTGGGCTATCTAAATTGGTATAAAAACATTGTTGTGAATGCATAGATATGTTGAGAGCATGTGCAAGTAAGTGAATGTATAAGGAAATATGGAAAAATGCATGATCATGGCTTATATATCAATATACTCGAAAGCATTGCGGAATAATAGTATAAGCATGTTAGCCTAATTTGCTAGACTTGAAATTAGTTTAATGTATATAATTAAAATAGAATAAAATGTGATTAAGAATTGGCATGTAAAGTGACTTAAAAAGTGGTTTATAATATGTGCCTTTAAGGGCTAAGAATTTTTAACAAGCAATGTTCCTACAATTTGTGCCTTTAAGGGCTATATTATGTGATTAGGTATTTTAGCTATGATGCCTATGTTTTAGCCTTCAAAATGGCCTAGTGATTGTATGGCTTAAAGCCTATGAACATTGTGGAAATACTTATGAAAAATGCACTACAAATGTTGAGAAATGAACCTAAAATTGGCTAGTGAATCTTGATAGAATGATCTATAATTGTCTAGTTTGACCATTACCTGAATAAAAAATACCACTGGACAGTAATTGGCACTTTTTATGAGAAATAATTATAGAATAAATCAAGCATAATATATCTTAAATATTGATAATTATAGTACTTGAAAATACTTTTGGGAATTTACCTAGTATAACCTAATTATAGCCACACCAAACCAGGCTAAAATTGAACTACACTATAAAATGCATAACTAACTATTTTTCACTTTTAAGTATTATAAGAAGCTAATTTGTGAAGGAATGAACATAATTTGAGTTACATGGCCCATTAGTTAGACACCCACTAGATGGGTTGACTAGTCAACTTAGGGATTTTAGCAGTTGCTACATTGTTTAAATTTCAGGCAGGGTTAGTACTGCAGCCTAGGTCCATTTTGAGCCATTATACTAGTCTATTAGATAGACACTCATGTGCCTTTGCACACTTAATGCCATTCACCTCATTTTGCTAGTGTA
>CANXYI010380842.1:0-11704 GCA_948208565.1 Hura crepitans | reverse complement strand
AAAAAAATCAATTTTCACCAACATTTTCATATGTTTATGATAAATATGACAGTATATTATTGACTCAATCAGTCTAATAGGATATTCTTTGTAATTTTGCAGAAAAGAAGAGAGAGAATAAATGAGAGGCTGAGAATTCTGCAGAATCTTGTTCCCAATGGAACAAAGGTCGATATCAGTACAATGCTTGAAGAAGCAGTTCACTATGTAAAGTTTCTGCAGCTACAAATTAAGGTAAGAAAACATTAAGCAGTATAAAATGCATAATTTTGATTGAAAATCTATCTGGAAATACGTTTCTGATGTGATCTTTAATTTTTTTTTTTGATTTGTTCAGCTGCTAAGTTCTGATGATCTGTGGATGTATGCTCCAATTGCTTACAATGGAATGGACATTGGACTAGATCGGAAGCTTCCTGCACTCCAATAACAGTTGAAGTGAAAGGATTGATGCTACCAATAATTTTTATTTAATAGTATCAGTTTTGTTTTAAAGCTGTTAGATCTTGAGTTTGAATTTCATCTGAATCTCGTATAAGCAGAAAGAAAAAACGATTGGTGTTTTTTATTTGTGTCAACAATATATACCATCAAGTCACAAATATAATACAAACATAATGGTATGGACATTTTTTAGAGTTCCTCTTCAGAAAAGGAGAACAAAAAAAATAAATGAAAGAGGAGAAATCAAGGGCAAAGCTCAACAGATTATGAATAATTTGCCATTTGATATTGTGGACATTATTAAAGCAGAGTTAATTTTTTCTTGATCCACGAACTTAGTTAATGAACTATCAGTAATTGTCTCTGAAACACTCACTGACATCAACCCAGAAGAATTTAGTAAAATCAGAATAACTTTGATACTCAGATCAGCTTAGCTGCTTTTTCTTTTGGCGAGCAAATTTCAGTTATAATAAAAAAATCATACTGATAAAAAATTTGAATCCAATTTAATTTTGATTTTAAATTCTTAATTTTATGTGTATAGAACATTGCAATCATCTTAGATCTTGGCTTCCATCAGACACATTGGCGACATTTCTGGGGAACATTCAAACATACATGCAGATCCAAGCAATATAAAGAACATTGTCTGATATCAACAACATCCACTGATCAATAACACAGAACTGCAGCAAAATCTCTCATTACCAACACAAAATAAATAATCCAACATTTTTGGAAATGAAATAAAAGTTATAATCACGACCAATAAGAAAAGGGTCGTGCGTTTCACAGGCTGACAATCGATTACAGAATAGTCGTAAATTTAAAGGCGAGATCTCTCGGACGGGAACGAAAATTCCAAGACGTTACAGCCAGATCCCTTTCAATCTGCCTCCAATCCAATCCCTACTTCAACTGTTAAACATGTTATAGTTTCCAGTTTCATCTGAACAGGAAAATTCCTACTTTGCATTTTCTTTTTTATTGTCCATGTACATTACAGACATAAAATTCAGGCTCAAAATGCTCTACTTGATAAGAGTATGAATACGCACATCACCACACCTGTATAGCTTGAAGTCCTCAAAATGTGAGCAACGGATTTGGTCATTTCATGCATGTTCCTCGTGGACATGGTTTGGAATTTCTGCTTGACTGTCTAGAGGCATGTACTGCGCCATGATAGCTCTGATTTCAGAATCCATGTAGGACTGCAAAGGCAATAGAGACAAGTCAACAAACCAGATACATATAAATTATATAAATTTGAGATACACACATTGAAGTTTTAATGAATACATATTGCAGACTATAACACAGACATTCATTTAAACTGTATACTAAAGGAATTCAGGCCGGTGGTCGTATTTCAGTGAAAGCATCGAATTGTACCTGCAACTTCAGTCCAAGATACTTCATGGAGAAAAAAGAAAAACTCAAGCATTTTTCCTAGCATCTACTGAATTGTAAGCAGAAACCTAGTGTATCAACTACTATTATTTTCCAGCTATGCCAGCATTGGAAGAAAATCCGAAAGAGGAGGTACATATGCTGCTTCATGAGAGTTTAGATTTTAAGAAAGAAGCAATAAATTACTAAAAAGATAACATCATTGCAAAATGGATAGCTGAAATTTTGGGGGCAGCCTTATCATCTGACATTTAGAGGCTCCTATTAGCCTTGAAACTGCAACATCTTTGTTGCAAGTCAATACTTCTGGTTGGATCATCAATCAAACAAACAATTTATTCTTTGAATTACTTCCGGGTGTACCACAGCATAAAATTTTATGACTATTACCTCATGGCAAATGATAGAGCCATGATTCAGGAGGCTAAGTGCTGGGAGCAGAAATACTTTGCCAAGAACAGACAAATATTAGAAAAATGAAAGAGAGAGAAAAACGGCTTACTCTCAATCTATATTTGTAGACAAGATATCCTCCGCCTCCAGCCATTCCCAAGCCTATTAAAATGACCCAAAAGGCAGCCCATGCAGACCTTACTTCAGTGGCTCTCTTACCTGCTGAGCGAAAGCTATGAATCATAACATGAATAGTATTTAATTCTTCTACATGGAAATAGTTAGAGGTCACAGTTTCTCACTTATGCAGGTATCATGGTCTCTGATATACAGAAGATCTCCACTGCAAGTGCAATCATAGCTACCCCAGGTGTTTTTGCAGCTACATTCAGGACACTGACAGGCTTTCCTTTCTTTGCATTCATCAATATCTGCAGAGGCAGTAAGAGCAGACAAAAAAAGATCATGATTATTGACAAACTCAATTTCTCTTTACCGTGAGTCCAAATGCATGTAAGAAAATTTTCTTTTGACTGAACAAAAGCTTAATATTCAAAACTGGGCAGTTTGAACATCTCAATCATCTGAGCAAAGTCAGGTTTTTGGAAGTAATTGATGGCCTGGTACTATAATCTAGCTTTACTACAGCATTTAGTGGCATATAAATAATGTTGCATGCCAGGGGATGACAGCCACTGCTAACTAAAAGTTTCTGAAGTTATACAACTGAAATCAACAACACATGCAGAAATCAACTGTTGTTAGAATTGTAGGATTCTCGACTTGATCTAATTTTCCACTCCCAGTGATTCAAATATGGGTTGCAATGAAAATGTAAATTGGGTGAATCGGTATGAATAAACTATTACTCTGTTCTCATTGGGGCTGTAGGGCCTTCCGGGTTTAAAATTTAAGATTTCATTTTTTACCATGAAAAAGATTCCTCAACCTTCTCTTAGGTGTTGTTCTTTCAGTCGCTCTTTTACCTATTCCTTTTCTTTTCAATTTATTTGCCCCTCTGCTGTTAACTGTCCTTAAGTTATGACACTTTTCTGTATTGGTGGTTTTTTTAATTTTAACCCTATATATATATGTGTGTGTGTGTGTGTGTGTGAGAGAGAGAGAGAGAGAGAGAGAGAGTGTGTTTGTGTGTAGAGAGAGAGAGAGAGAGAGAGATCATTTCCAATTCACCAAATGGGAATTCCATATTTGTACATAAAGTTTTGATGTTTTATCTTTTTACATGCACATGCATTATTCTAAATGCATTTAAGAACTTGCACTAAATCTTACTATTTGATGTGATTTTTAATTCAAAATAAGAATTCTGATTCTCAATTTGGATGTCAATTTGACTATCCCACATATTTCGGTAAGAGGACACCTTATAAGGGTAACAACTAGTCCTAGTTGAAACAGAACCCCAATTGGAAAGATTTAGCACGAGTCTAGGGTTCTGTTATATGCCTAAGAATAAGACTAAAAACAGACCGTCCTGCACTGTAACCTGCCATTCCATCAAGGCTTATGATTTAGATGCCATACTCTTTAACAGATTTTCAAAATTCTGGTGAAAAAAAGTTATAGCATTAGAATTACAATACAAAAATCTCTTACCCTCACAACTTTTAACACCATCGCCTTTAAATCCAGGAGGACATTGGCATTTACCGTTATCATCATCCTACACACAGGCAAAATTAAAATCTGAACCAAGATTTAAGTTACTGGACAGAAACGAATTGGATAACATGAAACAATACTCAACCGAACAAGCAGAGAAAGTGTGTCCATTTCGAGATTCATGCCAACAGCCTCCATTATTGATCTTGCACCTTCCAGATCCACTCACTGCAAAATATAGTTCAGTTAGAGCATGCCTCTCTAATGTATGAAGCTTAAAATCCAAAACAATTATAGAGATGCAATTAGAAGAATAAACAAATCATTTTATTTGCAACATATGGAGTTTTGAACATATATATCTATGATATCAAATTGTCAACTGCGAAATACAAGCCTCAAAAAGCATAGAATGTTGCAACCAAGTTCATTGGAGCAGGATCCACAAACTTTGGGTCATAAAACACCAAATTCTATGGCAATCCATAGACTAGATGATGTAGTCAAATCTTACTGGGGAAGAGTCTGGGGTGGCATCACATTCCTTCCTCATCAATACAGGATCCTATTAAATTAGCATTTCACTGCAGTGTCCCCTAAGAAAACCTTTGTCACTTAGAAACATGATAGCAGGATAGTCCAGAATTTTGCGGTTAGCTAGTTACTATGTAAACTTAAGTGCAATTTCTAAGGTTGGGCATGTAAACACATAATTTGTTGAGATACTTAAGGTTTTTTCATTGTGAATCATTAAATACTATGGTTTGGGTTCTCTCCATTCCCAAGGAGCTGATATAACAGAATTGTGAAAGAATATGCAAGTAATGCATGAAAACATGTTAAAGTTGAAAAATTATCCAACTTTCCCCACTGAGTAAGAGCCACCTCATAGATCTGTTGAGTGAAAACGAATTTAGATATGATGAGGGAGATATGAGTCTTCGGCTGTGAAATCAAAGATTACCTACATTAAAAAAAGTGCTGCCACAATAGGTGAGTAAACCTCCAGCATTCTAAATTTTGTCTTGAATCATCTCTTTCTCTCACAAGTGACACCTTAACTGGAACTTGGAAAGTATAAAGGTTTTAACCAGCTTCTACCTGATCTAGGACAATCTGAAGGTAATCTATTCGATTGACCATTTTAAGATTTCTCACTGGATCACCCAAAACTATACATGATACATTTTGTATCTTTAATTACAGCTCATTTACATAATGGCCCTTCATTTATGTTCATTTTCTAGTACTATTGCATGACATTACTGAGTAAAGAATGCATTTATCCTTAGATCTGCACTCATCAACTAAGAAGTACAGACAATTAGACAGAAAATTCAAGGCAAAAATGTAGAGCCAGTTAAATTCAATGACAAGATTCTTTACCAATAATGCATCATAAATTTCCGCTAGAAAGTATAAGAGGCATTAAACTACCTTCGCAGTGGCTATAACCATCTCCTTTGAACTGAACACCATCAACAAGGGGGCATTCACATACCCTCCCACGAAATGTATCCTAAGTGAATAAACACCATGATAAATTAAAAGCACATCAAACACAGAACTCAGCAGCCACATAAATGAGCATGCCAAGCACAGACAGAGAGATAGCTGCCAGGCAGCAAGTTTTAATCCACACCTTGCAAGCTGTAATGTTGGCCACATTATCTCGCCAGCAGCCACCATTATTGTCCAAGCACTCATTAGTCTCAACATCTGAATCAGAAAGATTACCCGATCAAGAACTCAAATAATGGATAACATGTCAGACAATACTGCTATTACTCAGTGGCGCGCTGGAGAGATAATATGCACATGATCTCACCTCAGTGCTACATCGTTACTGTTATAGGAATACTTGGAGATTTTAGGCAGATTTTTAGTGATTTTAGGATTACTAAATTAGTGATTTAATTCCTGCAAATTAGTGATTTTATTTCCTATTTTAATATTACCTAATTAAAGAGAAATTAATAATTTCCTAGTTAGAAAGTAGTTCCTTATTTTATTAGGCTTGTAACTCTATTTAAAGAGGCTGAATCTTAATAAATAAAATAAGCAGAAAGTTTAAAAGATTTCTAAGAGATCAGGTTCTCTCTCTAACGAGTCCTAAGGTACGCAACTCTCTTTGAGGAGTTCGGAGGTACGAGCTTGATTTATTGCCGGTGTTTTGATCCTTAATATGAGACCACAACAATTGGTATCAAAGCCAAACACCATGGGCAATACGGACAGGAGTGACATGGTGAAAGCATTTTCCCAAGAGATGTGGGCTGTTATTGATGCCCGGCTCGCATTATTTGAATCAAGAATAGAAAGTCAGATTCACCAACTTTTCTTGCAATTACAGGAGGAATTACAAAAGGCTATTTTCAGCCACAGCAATCTAGTAAAGAAAGAGGAAGAGAATGCTGCTAAAAGAAGCAATGCTCCTCTGTCTAACCAGGCGTACAACCAGCCACCAAATGGGAGTAGAAGCAACAATAATATTGATAAGAACCTGCCTCCCACAGCAGACAATCAACCTAAGCCAACAGATTTCGAGCGTAATACAAAAAGCTGAAATTTCTTCTATACCATCGATTGGTATATGGGAGAAACAAACCTCTAAGAAACCTCAAGCTCCCTTGATACAAGTGGTTTTGGGCAGCAGGCTAGACCTGTTATCGGCTGGAATTCTTGATTTATTTCAAAATTCAACAAGGTTACCATTTATCCGTATTTGTAATCATCGCTTGAAGGAGAATGATAAGGGCCTAAAATGTTTTGAGCTTGAGGACAAGCTCTTTCTCGTAGAGGGGAGTAATGTTACTGATATAGGAATACTTGGAGATTTTAGGCAGATTTTTAGTGATTTTAGGATTCCTAAATTACTGACTCAATTCCTGCAAATTAGTGACTTTATTTCCTGTTTTAATATTACCTAATTAGAGAGAAATTAATAATTTCCTAGTTAGAAAGTAGTTTCTTATTTTATTAGGATTGTAACTCTATTTAAAGAGGCCGAATCTTAATAAATAAAATAAGCAGAAAGTTTAAAAGATTTCTAAGGGATCGGGTTCTCTCTCTCACAAGTCGTGAGGTACGCAACTCCTTTTGACGAGTTCGAAGGTACGAGCTCCCTTTGACGAGCTTGATTTATTGCCGGTGTTCCGATCCTCAATATGGGACCACAACATACATATTTAGACTTAGCCCTACTAAAAAGATTGTGCCCCAGTATTTTATTATTACATTAAAATCATGCCTTATTCTCAATTGTTAAGTCCCAAGATGTAGCAGGAAAGAACTTACCACCACTCAAACAAACAGCCGGTTCAGTTGTTTCCTCAAAACCTGCACATATTGCTTTCAGAACAGCACCTTTCTCTAATTTTCCTGCAAGCACATGCATTTGAATTTTTAAATCAAGAAGAAAAGGTATTCATCTAGGAAATAAAAGCACACCAAAACATACCACGATATTGTCGATTATTGACAACAAGTGTAGGCAATATGGTTACATCACCCCTTGATCCTTTACCAACCTGCATAACAGTGTTTGTCAAGCAACTATTCCTGATTGAAGCAAAGTCAGAAATAACAAAGATGGCAAAGTGGAAACAGGAGTTCAAACAGAATAAGATAAAAATTGCGATGGCAACAACGGTATGCTATATGCTAGACATGATTACCTGAGCATCTTGCTCTTCTTTCAACACACGATTATCAGAGTCGGCATTGGGGTCTCCCATACATTTATCGACCTTCTTAACATCAAGCCCTGTGCAGAAAAAAAAAATTCAAAGTAAGAAACCATAAAATATGATCACCATCAATGTTTTCCCATTTTTATGTAAATTTTTATAGTGAGAAGCTTCAATAGTGAATTATTTACCAAGGGATTTGATAACACCATCAGCACATTCTTCATTGTATTTTTTCTCCTTCATGGGACATCTGATTTGAAAATCAGTTACATAGTCCCACCACACCCAAGGTTTTTTGCTCTCATTTGCAACTCTAAAGACACAGAGTTGCCTTAGATTTTCAATAACAACATCCTTTCCCTCATAACCTTGGCTGAAATCCTGTTCAGGATCAGGAGCACAGTATCTTCCATGATTTATGCACTGTGACTTGCATTGCCTGCTCAATATGAACGCCTGAGGACAGTACCATGTTATGTAGTGGGGTGTGAACTGTGTATATCCACCTTTCTCAAGAATTTGTGCTGGACCCCTAAAATCCTTCACAAATTCCATCAGCATATCACATTTAACCCCACATTCATCATTGCTGTTGGTCCATAATTCGTACTCCACACGATCATCAGGATGTGGGACAGACTCTCTCCAATCCAGGTTCACATTTACCATTTCTCCACTGCTTATTGCTTTCTTTAATCGTTCACCAAAGCTTTTCTCAATAAGTGCAGATGGTATTGTTATGTTCTCAATATATTTTGCAGATGAAATATCCTCTTCAGGTGTGTCCATTGTTATTAATGGCTCCTCAATGTCATCTGCAACAAGTACAGCAGAAGCTCCTGCCTTCTGGGCATTCCAAACCTTCAAAGCAAAGAAGCAGTCTAGAAGCACCAAAAATAAATTATTAGCACAAAAGCTGCATCCAAAACTCAATGGGAACATCAATTGTCGTCAATTAGGGGAAAGGAAAAAAATGAAATCCACTCAATCCAGCATTTGGTTTAAGTTGGTGTAAAAGTGCAGAATCAATGGGATTATTCTCATAAGCTTATCCAAGTAAAAGAAGGTTAAAAACTTGTTGTAGGAATTATGGTACTGATATGAAACAAAGCAGATAGAATCCTGCAGAAGCTATAGAAAGCAGTTAAAAAATTGCAATCAACAATGATAAACAATCTGAATTGCACATATCAAAGCTTAGATGTTTCCCGCAAGCCAAGGAAGAGGAAATCAGACCAGCTTACACACATCAGGTTATGCAAACTGAGAATAATGAGGATACCACTTAATGACTCACTAGCTAAAAAGAGAACCCATAATCCAGATTGAGATAGACTAGAACTAAAAAGAGAACCCACAGAAGCCTCGTAGGAAGCCACAATAAAAAACCAAAGATAGTTTTCTTGAATTTAACAAAAGCAAAGTGCAGCCACCCCATCAAGCAAAACAACGTCACTATAGCCTCCTGACTAACACGAGATAAATAAGAAGCACTTAGAACCTAATTAAATAAAGGATAGCTCCTCGATCATCAATAGATAATTGTGACCAATCACCATTCCAAAAAAAAATCACACAATAGTAAGAAAATCAACGAAATCACAGGAATGGGTTCATCTACAGATTTCTAACATACATACACAGGTAAATCCATATCACGAAATGAGTCTAAAAACACATTTAATCAAACTGCAAATAGGCCACTTCTCTAAAATCCACAGGAAACAAAAAAATCAAATCCCACGAAAAATGTTTAAGAGAAACCTAATCTCTAAACATCAGAACAACAATCAAATTGAGCGAAAAGATAAAGACGCACGGCAGAGGATCATCAGAAAGATCGTCCTTCTACTCAATCAAAACCACACAAAACAAAAACTCATTAAGAAAAAAAAAATCAAAATGCTTTGGAAAAGACAAAGAAACCACATATTTAAATTAATAATGATAACAACGCAAAACAAGAAAATCAGACAAACTGAAACAACAAAACCGGTACCTCCACGATCAAGCAAGACGAAAGTGGGTAAAGAACCGGGCTTGGACTTGAACGAAATGTCGAAATCGGAAAATTCTTTGCAACCTTTCCTGTTGTCTTTAGGGTACAAAACAGCACCAGCCATACTCCCCCCATATTGTGGAATCCCAAAATTCCCAATTGCACTATCATATCTCCCCTTTACTACATCAGGCGATGTCACCCTCAAGCTGTTCTTCTCCACCACAAATCTCCCAACACAATTACTAACAATCAAACACATAAACAAAAACCCTAAATACAATCTAAAACCCGACCTTCCTGTAAGCTCCATTTCCAACAAAATAAGTCAAAAACAGCAAAAACTTCTGTGGGTTTTTATCAATAAATTAAGCCCAACAAGAAAGATCAAAATTTTGCAGCACAACCAAGGGATTATTTTCTTTCCTTTTGATTGGGTTGGTGATTTTGGAAACAAAATCAAAGATGGGGCGTTCCTTTGTTGACTAGATGACAAATTGCGTGTGGAATTTTATGGAAGTATGTGAAATGGGTAACACATAAGCCTCTGGTTCTTCGTTTTCTAAGCTGCGTGAAGAATGCTCCTCTTTTCTCTGTATTTTTCGCTATCGAGTAATAGCCATCAACGCCTATAATAAAATCCTAGTGACTCCAGCCATGGGGCATATAAATTTATTATTAAATTAAAAAAATTATTACAATGCCTTAAAAAAAATTATTATAATGAATTTCCGTATATTAATATTACAATTAAATTATTAAATTTTAAATTTTAATTCAACAAAATCTAAGGATACATATGATTAGATTGTACAGAGTACTTAAAAGAGTACCCTTTCAATAATTATCGCTTAAATTATGAAAATTGTGGTCCAAATAAAATATTAGGAATAATAAAATTATTTAAGTACCATAATGTTATTTTTTTAAAACATATTCTTCATTTCTCAATTAACAGATATTCATAAATTTTCATTTTTTTTACGAGAAAAAATCGGATATCAAATTCTTGACATTGCAATATATTAAAATTAACATTTATTATTGAAACGTACTATAAATTTCTAATTCTATTGCATTAAAGTTATTTTAAAAAAATGTATTATATCAAAGTTATAAATATTAATTAATTAATAATTTTAATTAAAAAATTAATTAATGCGTGATGATTAAATATTAAATTTAACTTATTTAAAATCTAACCGTCGAATATGAATAATTAAATTTTAAAAATATAAATCGAATAAATATTTTTAATGCGTCTCTTCTTAGTGTAGTAACATCAATTGACAAAAAAAAATGATCTTAATATTTTATTTATTATATAATATTAGAAGATGCAGTGGCAAAACCGTAATTACAGGTCAACTGGAAAATTCCGTTGTGTACCTAAAGGGCAGAAAGTCTCAACTACTCGTTAGTTTCCACCCAAATTAGTCAACAGTACTTTACTTTCGTAGCGGGTGAATGCCCACCTGGCTTTCAATTATATATATATATATATAAATAAAATAATCATTTTTCCCTAATATCTCCTTTTATTTTATTCAAATAATTTTATTTATTTATTTTTGCATGTTTAAAATGAGATATTAATAATTTCACTATATGTAATTAATCATCAAAATGTCGTTGTCATATAAAATGATAAATTTATCTTATGTGAATTAATTATAGATACTAATTGGTGCATTAACTTAATAATATATTATTTTGTAAAAAAATCTTATAATTGTTTTCTAAATGAAAATTTTAAACAAAGAAAAAAACTGATTTTGCTCCTGCTAAAGCCCATAATTCATATAGGATACATCAAAATAAAATAATCAAAAAATTAAAACCGAATAGATTATATACTAATCGATTTGAAATATCTCGATTTAGTTCAATTCGATTAAAATTAATTTTTATAATTTCTATATATAATTTATATATATGTTCCTAGAAGTTTAGTTAGGCAATATTTCATTTTTGATATATACATCTAAAATTTAAATAATTTTAGTTATATAATATATACACTATTTAGTTGGTATGAATTTTTTGTCTTTTTAATTTTTAAAATCGAAATTAAATAAAAAAATTAAATAAATATTTTAATTAATTTAATTTAATTTAATTTTTCGATTAAAATCGA
>CANXYI010380817.1:0-11278 GCA_948208565.1 Hura crepitans | reverse complement strand
TCATATCTCATCATAATCATTATGATTGTGTAGGGGTTCGCATCCTAAACCTCAATAGTTGCACTCTGTCTTAGAAGTTACCCAGGGGCTTGCATTATAGACCTCGATGGTTGTACTTCGTGATATCAAATCTCATATGTTGTGCAATGGCCCTTCATGGACCTTAAAGTGGCTGCACCCATACAATATCATCAATATATCAATATTATCTCATGGTCGTCCTCATGGATTGACCTCTCGTGACATCGAAGTGTCCTAACAGCTGCTACACCTTAGTTGACCAGTCAACCTACTTAAAAGGCATTTAACTAATACGGGCCTCAGTTCACATTCATGCAGTCTCACTCTTCTAGTTGACATATCAATTTCTCATCAAATATCATATTGTTATTTTCTTCCCTCTCTATTTATTCAATTTCAAGTCTAATTTCTATCATATTTACTTTCTCTCCCTTTTTGTCTTCTCATATTAACTTCTCTCCATTTCTCATTTTACATTTACTTTAAGTCTAATATATCCTAATTTTTAGTGACCCTAATTCTTTTAATTAGGTTTAAAATAATGTTACATACACAAATTTATTTTCTTTAGTTGACATCTTAATTATATATATGTTATATAGTCATGTTAGGTCTTCGTTACCCTACCATGACCCATTTGGCTAACCTACCATATTCTATGTAATGACCATATTTTTCCAAAGAAACATTCAAATGATTTTATACTAATTTAATTAACCTAAACATACACATTTTTCAATTTATTACCATTTTAATTTCATTAATTTCTTTATAAGTGCATTTTGACCATACTAGGAACTTTACCATGCCTCATATTCCTTTCATATTTTTCATACCATTTAGGCTCAAATTAATGTATACATACCATTTCTAATTACATTTCATACAAATCACATGCCACACCATGCAAACATACACTTCTAGACCCATACACATGACACAATTTATGCAAGTTTATGAATTAAATGCATGAATCACTAAATTCACTTACTTGGCTTATCAAATTAGCCTTAAATCACCACTCACTCTTATCCTTCTCTTCTCTCCACCTCTCTTCCTTCTCTACCTACAAACATACGCATAATCCACCTTTAAAAATTCTTAAAAAATTCTACATATAACCAAATGAAAATCTAAGCTTATAAATATCATATATACCTTAAACCCCACCTTAGAAAAATATTAGAAATTAAAAATACTCACTTTTTGTTACCTTGGTCACTACTCACTACCCTTGAATATCTCTCTTTATAGGCTTTTTTAAGAGAAATTTCCACTAGAATAAGGAAGAGGGGATCCAACTTTAGGGAGAGAAAAGAGTTGGAAGTGGATGGTTTTGTGATGTATTTAGGTGTTAATTTTATGATGTTTTAATAAAAGAAATGAAGAAGAAATCTTAGGGTTCTTAGAGAGGAGTTGGCATCCAACTTTAAGGGGAGAAAAGAGTTGGAAATGGCTAGTTTAAGACATCTAGAATCCACTTTTAAGCATATGAGGGATGGCTAGATTTGTGCTAGGTGTAAAATGGGTGGTTAGGATTTAATCTCGGCTAATTAATCTTTAAAAATTCATATTTCATGCTCTACTGCTCCAAAAATTTAGTTGATATGTCTAAAAATCATTAAAATAAGTATTTTAATTATTCCCAAAAAATTAAAATTTTTCTCTAATAAAATTATTTTTCTGGTAAATGCATCATAAATTAATTCCACTTAATTACTTTCCATTCTCAAAAAATTCCAAAACCAATTCCATTGGCTTAGTTAGAATTTTTAACCAACAGGTCATGATATTTTCAAAATTTTTTGAGCACTTTTAAAATAATTTTTTTGTTCACCTTCAATTATGTCACTATTCACATGACACTAATAAACAAACTTCGTAGTCTATTTTGACCCTATAATGACTTTAATTCAATCCCAAATTTCACTCATAGTCTTAATTTAATTATTTCTATCATTCTATAGGCTCAGTTCATGTCGAGTTCTCAGAAGTACCATCCACTTTTCAACAGCCCTAATTAAATTATCGAAAAATTACGGGCATTATATTTCTTCCCCTCTTAAAAGAATTTAGTCCTTGAAATTACCTAGACTAAATAATTATGGGTATTGTGCTTTCATTTGCTCCTCACTCTCCCATGTCACTTCCTCAACTTTGTGGTGCCTCCATAATACTTTCACCAGTGGGACAGTCTTATTCCGTAGTTCTTTCACTTCACGGGAAAGAATCTCCACTAACTCCTATTCATAAGTAAGATCTGGCTGTACTATAATTTTTTCTAGTGGTAATATATAGGAAGGGTTTGATCTATACTACCTCAACATCGACACATAAAACACATCATGAATCTGCTACAACTCAGGTGGGAGAGCTAAATGGTAAGCTACTAACCTTATACATTCTATAATCTTATATGGGCTAATAAACCTAGGGCTTAGCTTACCCTTCTTACCAAATTGAAGCACCTTCTTCCATGGCGACACCTTGAGAAATATTTTCTCTCTAACTTTATATTTGATGTCACTCTGCTTCAAATCTATATAATCTATCTATCTATGGCTACTTTTAATCTATCTTTACTTATTCCCACTTTTTATTTAGCATCTCTAGTGGGGTCTAATCCTATTAACTTGTTATCACTCAATTCACTCTAACATAGGGGAGTTCTGCACTTCCTTTCATACAATGCCTCATATGGTGCCATGCCTAAATTAGCTTGATGGCTATTATTGTATGCAAACTCTACTAAAGGTAGGCATTGGTCTCAGCTTCCTTTAAATTCAATTGTACAGCTATGCAACATGTCCTCAAGTATCTGAATAACTCACTCTATTTACCCATCTGTCTATGGCTAGAATGTTATGCTGAAAGTCAATTGGGTGTCCAAGGCCTTATGTAACTTTTGGCAAAATCTTAAAGTGAACCTCAGGTCTTTATCTAAAATAATGGAGATTGGTACTTCATGTAGCCTCATGATCTTATTGATCTATAGTTGAGCTAATTTCCTCAAAGTGTAGTCCATTCTCAAAAGAATAAAGTGGGTTATCTTTGTCACTTTATCGACTATCACCTATACTACATCACATTTACTTCTAGTCATAGGTAATCCCATTATGAAATCCATTATTACTTTCTCCCATTTCCATTCTAGAATTGCTATAGGGTTTAGTAATCTAAAAAGAACCTAGTGTTTTACTTTAACCTACTAATATGTTAGGCACTTACTCACATGTTTAGTCATATCCTTCTTCATTCCTGGATACCAATAGTAAGGTTTCAAATCCAAGAACATTTTTGTACTCCCTGGATGCATGGCATAAGGGGCCTCATGAGCCTTATGTAGGATATGCTTCTTAATAGTCTCTATGTCTAGCACACATAGTTTATCACGATAATATAGGCACCCATCTACCTTAATTTCAAATTCTGGAGTCTTCCCCTCTTTAACTTGGCTTTTAATCTGTGTAAGCCAACCATCTTGCATCTGAGCTTCCTTCATTTGCTAATTCAGGATGGGTTTCACTTGTAATTCAGCTAGAAGGGTCCCAACATCTTTATAATGGGATTTGGCATTCATTGCTCTCATTGTTGTTATGAATTTTTGACTCAGGGCATCCACCACCACATTTAACTTCCCTAGGTGGTAATCAATCAAGCAATTGTAATCTTTTATCAACTCCAACCATCGCCACTACCTTAAGTTCAATTCCTTTTGAGTGGGGAGATATTTGAGGCTCTTGTGATTTATGTATGTGTAACATCTCTTGCCATACAAGTAATGACTCCACATTTTCAAGGCAAAAATAATAAAAGCTAACTCTAAATCATATGTGGGGTAGTTCCTCTCATGAGGTTTTAACTGCCATGAAGCATATGCTACTACTTTACCTTCCTACATCAACACACACCTAAGCCAATTATAGGAAGCATTAGTGTAGATTACAAATTCCTTCCCTTGTTTAGGTTGGATGAGGATGGGAGCCTTAGTTAACATAGCTTTTAACTAGTCAAAACTAGCTTGACACTTATCATCCCACACAAACTTCACATCCTTCCTCAGTAATCTCGTTAGTGGTGCTACAATTATCAAGAATCCTTTCACAAACCTTCTGTAATATCTAGCCAATCCTAAGAAGCTTCAAACCTCAGTAACATTTTTAGGTGGTTTCCACTCCAACACAGCTTTCACCTTACTCAGGTATACTTTAATGCCCTCAGCTGAAGTAATATAACTTAAAGGCTACTTCATTCAACCAAAACTCACATTTGCTTAATTTAGCATAAAGTTATTTCTCCATCAGAGTTTATAATATTAACCTCAGATGTTCCTCATGCTCTTCTTTGTTTTAGAGTGCACTAACATGTCATTGATAAACCCCACAACAAATTGATCTAGGTATGGCTTGAAAATTTTATTCATTAAGTCCATGAATGCTACTAGGGCATTAGTAATCCCAAATGGCATCACCAAGAATTCATAATGGCCATACCTCATTTAAAAGGCATTTTTAGGAATGTTAAACTCTTTAATTCTTAATTGATGGTAGCCTAATCTCAAATCAATCTTGGGAAATGCATTAGCTTCTTATAGCTGATCAAAGAGATCATCTATCCTAAGCAAGGGATATTTATTCTTAATAGTCACCCAATTCAATTATCTGTAGTCAATGCATAATCTGAGTAACCATCTTTCTTCTTCACAAATAACATTGGTACTCCCCAAAAAGAAACACTCTATTGAATGAATCCCTTGTCAAGCAACTCTTGTAATTTTCCCTTAAACTCTTTCAATTCTACTAGTGCCATACGGTAAGGAGCCATAGAAATTAGTGCAGTACTCAAGTATACCTTGATCTCAAAATCAATTTCCTACAGTAGTGGCAATCCTGGCAATTCATCAGGGAACACATCTAGAAATTCTAACACCACGTGTATCTGATCAACACTTAAATTGACTTTTTGAGTATTAACCACATATGCTAAGTATGCTTTACATCCCTTCTATATTAATCATCTAGCTATAGCAGCTAAGACAATATTAACAAGGATATTTCTCTCTCTATGTACAATCACCTTTATCCCCTTAAGAGTTTTGAGAGAAATTTTCTTACATTTATAGTCTAATATTACCTTATCTTTAGATAGCCAATCTATTCCTATGATGATATTGAACTCATTAAATGAAATCTCAATAAGATCTGCAGGGAATACACATCTTTGAGCAACTGAGGGACAATCTTTATATACTCTATTAACTATCACTTATTGACCAATCGAGTTGCTAACCAAGATATCAAAGTCTATAGGTTTTAGATTTAACCCTTTTATCCCATGCTAGGTAGTGCAAATAAATAGCTAACTCAAACAAGGAAAATGTATCGACAATGACATCTAGAGAGTCAGCCTCCTCTCTAACTCAGGTTGCATACTACCTTATTAGGTCTCGAGACTTAAATATAAATCTTTGGCTAGGGCCAATTCTCTTACTCTTAGTCTTTCTCTAGCTCCTGGAAGGAATAGGTGAAGATGCATGCATCCGAGTGCCATCCTCTAATCTCCTGGGGTAGTCTTTCTAGAAATGATCTCTAGACCCATACATAAAACTTACACTAGGGTAGGTCTTCCAGCAAGCCCCTAGGAGTCTTCCTCTATATGTGCCACACCTTAAGGGTTCACTATTTGCTGTAAAACAAGGGCACTAATAGCCTACTACTACCAAGGCTTGAATTGAGAGCCCTATTTAGACCTCTGTGTCTATCCCTACCTCTATAGTGGCTGGGATGTCTGCCCTCCTCTCTACCTCTTGCTTGCCTCTAAAACTGAGCTGGCTTGCCTCTGTGCTATGAATCTCTTCTTCTAGTACACTTCTCTCTTCCCCTTCAATAACTCCTCCATGTCATAAGTTGCTACCACTAAAGTAAAGAACTCTCAAATCTTAGAGGTTGCTATCTAGGTTTAAATCTCTATATCGAGGCCTTTTTCAAACCTCTTACATCTCTTTTCTTCTAGTGGGATGAACTCCTTAGCATATCTACTAAGTCTTGCAAAATCTTTCTCATATTTTGACATTGTCTTTTTTCTTTGCTTTAAGTTTAAGAATTCCTACTTCCTCTTCTCTAAATATGCTTCAGAAATATATATTTTCTTGAATTCTTTTAGGAAAAAGTCCTATGTGCTCTCTTCAAGTGTTTTACATTCTGCAATAGTATCCCACTAATGAAAAGCCTCCTCCTGTAGTAGTGGGGTTGCACAAATCAAACTCTCTTATATAGCTGCTACAGGATTTTGATAGTCCTCTCTAGCTAATACTCTGCTATCGAGGAATCATTTATTCATGTGCCTAGAAAATCTTTAGCTCCCATCTTTTTGACATTTTTCGGATAGGTTTTTTTGTAAGGTTGGGGGCTATGGAGGAGGTGTAGGTGTTAGAGGTAGAGCAGCTATAGTAGTAGCTTATCTGAGTAGGTCTACCATCTACTGCAAAAGGGCTAGCTATAGGTAGACACCTCACCTTTGACCTATGATGATAGATAGAGATAAACTCTCAAGCATAGCATAAAGGCATCAAGAGGTAAGCTTGTATGGACCTACTAAACAATATCCGCATAGATTAGTTACATGAACAGGCCAAGATCAAGCCCACGAAGCCTACGAACTAGCATACCAAAGAGTGTAGTCTATAGGAACTAGTATGGAGAAGTCCGTACGGACTTACTAATGGAAAAAGCATTCTAGAGGAAGAATCATGCCTATTCAATCCAAAAGCTAGAATCCTTTAAGGATTAGGACTCCTTTTTGGATGAAAATAGGAAAACCTAAAGAGAATAAGTATAAATACTTCTCTACATGAATAGAGAAGGGAGAGGCTAAAAAATCACAACTAGAAATATACATTCAAATAGCAAAAAACATCTAGGATGTTGGAGAACTTGAACTAAAAGCAACTCAAACTATCTTCGTCTAAATCTTGAGACTTTTATGCTATCATTTGAAGAGACTTTTAAGGTTTATTACATGTTTTTGGATATCTTACAGGCCTATGATCTCTAAAATTGATGTACAAGTGAGGTGATACTTTGTTATCACCACTTCTAGTCATAATGAGTAGGCCATCATAGTAATGTACATAATGTGGAATTGATTCTTATAGCCAGAATTAAGTATGTTGCATGATGTTAATAAATCATTACATGATTTTAATCATATGCATGATTAGGTCTGCACAGACTTGGTTCCTTTATGCACAAGCATGAAAGGTCAGTTCGTACAGCCTTCTTCCCTCTATGAAGATATGGCAAACTAGTCTGCATGGACTTATATCTAGTAAACATAATTTTGTATCTTTAGGCACTTTGTTATATGTTAGTTGATAGATGTGAATTAGTATACTCATTTGTTAACAATAAATGTATATAATCATATGCATGGGATTGAAAGATAGTCCACATGAACCCCTTATCATAAGGGCTATACGTCCGCACGGACTTATACGTGATGAGTTGTATAATGGCTCTTTAGAGTAAGCTTTGTTTGTATAATCAATAGCCTTTGATTCACGTATCTTAGATTTGTTCATATTTTATCTATCATGTGTCACTGCTCATATAACCTTGATCTAACCTCGTTTAGCTTTATTGTTCTCTGAGTGGTCAATTGAGTTCCATTGCTATATCGAAAGTTGGAATGGACTTAACCCTTCCTTGGAGATAGTCCACATGGACTAATAATAGACCACCTTGACATCTGCATAGACTAGGCAACACAAAAGCAAGACTATTTCAGTGCTACGTTTTGTCTATTTGGTTTTGTACCATTTACACTTTATTGCTTATTTTGGCATTGTAATAGCTAGTAAACAACTTGTTTTGCATGCTAAAACTTAAATTTCTCATTAAACTATTTCATATACATAATTAACCAACATTTCCTACTAAAATGGATTTGTATTTCCTTAATCAAAAGTCACAATCACTAAATGTATTTCAATAAAGGCTAATCTCCTAGGGATAAGAGTTGGGCAACTACCGCCAATTCTTACAAAATTATAGGTAGTTGTCAAGTTAATTAACAAATAATGAATGACCCATTTTCTAGATGCACATATATGTATTATATCTTGTAAATATAGCAATTTACTTCCTTACATGAAAAAGTGATACAATTTAAATTAAGAATGATACAGCTTGATTGATAAAGGACCGATAAACATTATAATATACATAGACAATATGTTATTGGGGCATAAATAAGATCTAAAATTTTGAACCTTTCTAGTACAAAAGATCAGAGGTCCTAGTGCAAAGGCTAAGTGGTGACTCTACTAACCACTCTCATCCCTAGTAAAACATCATAATCTATACAGTGGCGACTCCACTAGGGACTGAGAAATTTTAATCTGAAAGTGCCCAAATAATATGTCATCCAAATATTCTAATTTTTATCGGTCTTATGAATTACACTTCTTATAAACTATGTCCCTCTTACCTTAGATGGTGTTGTGAACCATAACTCCATTTTTCATTCAAGAATAGAGAAGTGCTAGCATATCCATCACTTGTAAGCCTCGTACCTTTGAGTATACGAAAAGCTGAACTAATCAGTCGCTATTATCCTTGATTGGAAACACCCATTAGGAGGGACTTTTACTTATAAGAGCCGATAAGCCTTTTGACCAAAACCTTGAGCCCATGTAGTCAAGTATAGCAACTTCCCTTAGGTTGTATGACCATAAGTGTGTGCGATTGCATTTATGATTGCTAAATGGACTTATTACATTTAGTCTTATTTGAAGTGAGGGCAAGCTCATTGTGCCTTTTGTCTGGGATGGGCCTACCCTAATTTCACATCAAATAAGACATAAATGTCTTAAGGTCACCATTTTTGCTTGCACTTTAAATACAAAAGGTTAATAAGCCTAATTAAGCCCATATTCAAACCTATGCATCCCTCGATGATGCTTAGGTATGCCCACATAAGAAGAATGACTAAGAACACGAGTGTGGGAATAATAAGGTTGGAAGGACTATTGCATGTGTTTGTCTTTTGCTACATCACAAACATGCATTTGTATATCATGCATCATCTCACATCTTATACTGTATATGCATCACATCTAACCCCTTTGTCTTGTTCAGCCACTAATGGTCCTTCACTTACTGCTTAGTGGAAGAGAGTAGGCAAGTGGCTCAGTAGAATTAGTACAGAGGCACTTATATAACCTAAGTGAAGAACTATGTCTTTCGATGAGTACATGACCAAGGTTATATTCATGGAGGCAATGGTCGAGATGGAAAGGAGAATGATGGCACTGGTTACCAATGCCCTATCCCGTGTGCAAAATCCATAAGAGGTAGGGCAGACTTCTAATACCAATAAGGGGAAAGAGATAGCAGGAGAGCCTAAAGATGACCGTTATTTGATGATGAGATACCACAGGTGGTAAAGGGTTACAATAGGGTACCCCTTCCTAAGGCACTAGAAAATGATAAGTCTAAGGCCTAATCACTCGATGCCTTATAAGTTTAAGATGCCTAATCTAAGCAAGTTTAATGGAACTTCAGATCTTTGTACTCATCTGAAATAATACGCAGTAGCCATGAGAGCCACCCATCTAATAGAAGAGTAGATTATGAATCTATTCAGTATGTCTCTCATAGGCTAAGCTTTTAACTAGTATCACTATCAAGAAAGAAGGGTTGAGGACTGGAATGAGTTAGCAAGAGCATTCAACAAGTAATATGCCAATAATGCCAGTGTTAAGATTACCTTGAAAGATCTGGAACTAATTAAGTAGAAGCCCAATGAGAGTTTTTCTGACTATCTACAAAGGTGGAGGGAAAAGATCCTGAATATGAGAAATAAGCTTGAAGATATTGACCAGATTAAAATGTTCATTAGAAACACCAACAGTTTTATGAACAATAGGTTCACAGCCAAAGGCATTACTACCTAGGAATAGTTGAAAGACATTTCCATTGACCTTGAAGAAGGGTATCAGAATAAGGGCTACAAGAGATCAAACAATAATCCTACTTTTAGGAGTGGAAATGCTAGCAATTCCACTAAAATTACTGAGGTGCATAGAGTTTAAGGCCATAGGTACTCAAATCTAGGTAAATCCTTGTCATCGTGTTTGAAGAAGATCACTAAAGAAGGGAAGCTATAGCCACTGCCACACCAGAGAATCAATGGACTATTACCCCTCAATCATAGGCATAATCAGTATTGTGCTTATCATTAGAGAATCAGACACCTTACAAACAACTACAAACTCCTTAAAAGAGCCATCCAAGTTCTTATCGACTCAAAATAGATCCCTGACCTAGAAACTTCATCAAACCCACTACCAAAACATCACACTAGATGCCTCCTTAAATCTAGATTACCTGAAGAGTATATGCTTAAGGAAATCTATGGGACTGACCTAGCCATAGAAGTAGGAGTGAGGGTGAGTGAATTAATCCTAATGACTAGTTTTTGGGATAGTGAGAGTGACTATAGGGCTAGGGAGAGTAAGAATTTTCGAGATAAATCCTCTGATAAGGATTTTGAAAAGGGTAAGAGAGAGCGAATACGGGTTGAGGGAGAAATGGTGAAAAGAGTAGAAAAGAATGGTCAGATCCTATCAGAAAAAAATCTGAACTCGGGATAGATAAGCATGATAAAGTGTTAAAGCAACTTAAGAAGACTCAAGCTATGATCAGCATCTGAGATTTGCTGATGTCATCCAAAGACCATAGGCAGAAAGTGGTTGAAGCCCTAGATTAAGTTGATGTTTCCATAACTACCACACCAGATGAGCTGTAGAAGTGATGAAAATAGGCAATACAGGCCTCATTACATTCTTGGACATGGATTTGCCTTTAGAAGGAATGGAGCACAATAGACCCACCCCTCTTTATCAAAGCCAAAGTAAATAGGAAGAAAATAGGTTGTGCAATGGTGGATGATGGCTCTTCCCTTTGTGTTTGCCCTTTCAAGATCCTAACTAGTTTAGAGATAAAAAAAAAGAGGACTTATTACCCTCTAGTATCATTATAAAAGCCTATGATGACACTAGAAGACAAGTCGAAGGGTCTTTTATAGTCAAGGTACAGGTGAGACTAGTCGTTGACGAAGTTGAGTTCATAGTTATTGACATACCTACTACCTTCTTTATCCTATTAGGAAGGCCTTAGTTCCATAAGCTAAAAGGAGTTCCCTCAACTCTGCATCAAATGATTAAGTTCCCACATGAAGGCAACATTGTTACCAT
>CANXYI010380658.1:0-15246 GCA_948208565.1 Hura crepitans | reverse complement strand
GCCAAATCAGAGCGGTTCAGAACCCTACTCTTATGTATACCTCAAATTAATACAAAAATTCATTTTGAATTTATGATACTATTCCTTTTCTCAAGTGAGGTTTTGCGATTAAAGTAAATCACACATTAATATAAAAGAAGTTATAGAACATATTTACAGAAAAATAAATAGGTGCTTGGAATTGAAATAACATACATGAAATCAGGCAATTGATTGTTTCGAGAACTTTAGTTCTTTTATGCCAATTTTAGAAAATGGATTTTATTGTAGTGACCTTTTATAAAATCGGATGATGGGTTTGAGAACTTTGGTTCTCGTATGCTAATTTGGAAAAATGAATTTTATTATAATGATTTTTATGTGGAAGAATGGTTTGAGAACTTTGGTTCTCAAATGTCAATTTGGAAAAATGACTTTTATTGTAATGACTTTTATTTGGAAGAATGGCTTGAGAACTTTGATTCTCAAATGTCAATTTGAAAAATAAATGTTATTGTTGCAAATTTTATTAAGAAAGAATCGAAATTTATTTTATTAACAAAATGCCAATGTATTGGGTAAAAATATGATTTCAACTAGTATTTCTTTTTAACATGTAAAACCATTTTGGTTAAAAATATTTTTGCCTTATTTGTGTAATTTCTCTCTCTAAAAAATCTTCTCTTTCTTCAAATTGACCAACCTTAGCTCAAAATGACCCAATTGGTTTTTATGCACGACCTTCGAGGCATAAAATGGGCATTTTTTCCTTGAAAATGATCGTTTCCAGTGCAATAATGGCCAAAATGGCCGTTTCCAAGGGCCAAATGCTCGTTTTGGGCAAAAATGGCCGTTTTGGCCATTTTGGGCCCAAACAGCCATTCCGCATGCGGGAACACCCGTTTTGGGCCGAACAACCAAAGCAACCATTTTTTAACCCAAAATGGCCGTTTTGGCTATTTTTGGCCCAGAATAGGCACCCCACATGCGGGACAGCCCGTTTTGGGCCAAAATGGTCAAGACGGCCATTTTGGTTGTTCTAGGCTCAAAATGATCGTTCCCCTCACGGGAACAGCCTATTTTCTTCAAAATGGCCATTTTCTTTTGGAAAATGGCCGTTTTTAATTTTTTTAGAAAAAGTTCTGAGATCTTTGGTTTGGACGTGAAAAATCCATTTTTGAGATTTTTGTCCTTTTCTTCATCATTAGGCAAATCGAACCTAGGAGCCCTAGAGACCCAGTGTCTACAGTCCCATTTCTAGATAGGTTTGGATATCATGGTAGCATGGTAGTTCCTGATAAAGTTGTTTAATGGCAGAGCTGACTATTCCAGTGTAGGTGGGAAACCTTATTTTACTACAATACATAGACCTAGGTAGATCCCTTTTGGTAAGGTTTGACACTGACATCAAGATGGCTAAAGCATCTGCAACTTGGTTTTGTTCTTTAGGGATATGGTGAAAAGTGCATCGATTAAACCCTTCAGCAAGGTCTGTGAATATTCTAACATTTTTGCTTAGGTTTTTATCCTTGACTTCCCAATCACCCTTTACCTATTAGACGACCAGTATTAAGTCTCCATAGATATCGACCACTTTTGGCCCTAACTGATATAGAGTTTCAAGACCATAGATGCATGCCTCATATTATGCCATGTTGTTGGTGGCTAGAAACTCTAATTTTCTTGCTAAGAACATCTGTTCACCTTCTGGACTATTGACCAGTACCCCGGCACCTGCTCCTTTTTGGTTAATGACCCCATCGAAAAACATTTTCCTTCCTTCTTAGGATATTGCCCCTAAGTGTTCATCTAGAAATTCATACTCCTCATGTTGTCCTTCAATTGGGTGTTGGGCTAGGAATTTGGCTACAGCTCAGCCTTTAATGCTCTTCTTAGTAATATAAGAGATATCAAACTCCTAAAGAAGTAAGATCCAATGTCCTATCTTACCTACTAAGGATGGCATAGTATGTAGGTACCTGAGTGGGTCATGTTTTACCACTACCTCTATTTTGTAAGATTTAGTGGCATAGCTTCTTTAATGCCTAGATTACTCCCAAACATATCTTCTCTACTTCCATGCATTTTTATTCATACAAGATCAATTTCTTGCTTAGGTAATAAACCACGTTCTCTATTCTAGCTTCATCTGCTTGTGCGATCAGTGCCCCTATCAAAGATCCTTCCACTACTAGATACAGGATTAAGGGTTTTCTTAGTTTTTAGGGTTTTAAAACTAGAGGATTAATTAGATATCACTTGATGAATTAGAAGGCTTTCTCACAATCATCATTCTATTCCTTCAACTATCCTTTGCATAACAGGTTAAATATAGGTTCATAAACTATGGTGAGTTTATATATAAACCTACTGATATACTATATTTTGCCTAGGAACCCCCTGACCTCATTTTCTGACTATGGTGTAGGCAGGTCCAAGATGGCTTTCACCTTGTTAGGGTCAACTTCAATCCCATTTTTGCTCACTATGAACCCCAATAGTTTTCTTGATGTGACTCTAAAGATGCATTTCTTAGGGTTAAGCCTCATGCTAAATTGGTCCAACCTTTGGAAGAACTTTTCTAATGCTTCGAAATGTCCTTCCCTCTCCGTAGATTTTACCATCATATCATCCATGTAGACTTCAACTTCTTCATGTATCATGTCATGGAACAAATTAGTGGCCATTCATTGATAAGTAGCTCCCACATTCTTTAACCCAAAAGGCATCACCTTATAGTAATACATACCCGATTCTGTTATAAAGGCAATTTTGCATTTGTCTATTACTTTCATCAAAATCTAGTTGCATCTAAAGAACCTGTCGACAAATGAGTGCATAACGGCCATTGCCGCACTATCTACCAATACATTTATATGGGGTTGGGGAAAGTCATCTTTTGGATATGCTTTGTTCAGGTCCCGGTAATCTACCCACATTTTAACCCTTCCATCCTTCTTGGGTACTGGTACTATGTTAGCGAGACAAGTGGGGAAAACTATTTCTTTGATGAACTTTGCTTCGAGCAACTTGACTACCTCCTCTTTTACTTTCTCTATCCATTCAGGTCTCATTCTTCTAAGCTTCTATCATACTGGGAGGGTGTGATTATGCATTGGGATAGCATGTTTCACAATTTCTCGATCCATCCCCAGCGTGTCATCGTAATTCTAGGCAAAAATCCTTTCATATTTCTTTAGCAATCTCTCAAATTTTTCTCTTTCTTTGACTGTATTATCATAGGCAATTAATACATTCCTTGGTTGTTTATTGGTGCCAAGATTAAAAGGATTAGTTTTAATGCAATTAATGTCAAAAATGCTCATGTAATGATCTTTTGTGTACACATTACCATCAGGAGAAAGATCACACAAATAAGCAAGTTCATCATTCATCTTATTAGAAAGTAAATTATTTGCCTCAAAAAGTTCACAAAGGTACAATTTGTCTATAAATAAATCAGAATCCTCTAACTCAAGCATGTCCTTTAGGAGGGTAGGATAGATTTCTTTAGCATTAGGTGATTTTTGGAACACTTCCTCTATCCACTGAACTTGAGTAAGATGTCCTGACTCTGAATCCATGACATCAGTGAAAATCTCAAATCCAAGCTTATAGCATCCCTTTATTATGGCAAGTTTTAAGGTCCCATCATACTTAATACCCTTCTATTTGATAAAATAATTCTCTAATAAACTACTTTGTCTTGGGTTACCTTCAGTGCTCAAATCGTAGCTGAGCCCCTTTATATCCTTTTAGGTATGCAGCTACAGAGGTTCAGTGATGCCTTGTAAATTTTTTCCTAAACCAACTCTTGGAAAAAAAATCCATCCTTTTCATCATTTTAGACATAGATGGGTCCATGTAATCCTCATAAATCCCTGCAACATGAAATCGTTTAAAAGGCTAATTGGCGATAGCTAGAGTGGAGATAGCATGATCGACTTCAACCTTTATGGTGATGATGTTAGCTTTGCGTGGGAATTTAATCATTTGATGCAAAGTTAAGGGAACCTCTCTTAGTTTGTGGAACTAAGGCCTCCCTTATAGGACAGAAAAGGTGGCAAGTATGGCAATAATTGTGATTTCAACTTCATCAGCAATTGGTCCCACCTACACCTTAATTTAGCTTGTCCCCTAGTGTCATCATAGGCTTTTATAATGATACTGAAGGGTAATAAATCCTCTTTCTTGATCCCTCAACTAGTAAGGATCTTAGCAGAACATACATAAAGAGAGAAGCCATTATCTACCATTGCACAGCCCATCTTCTTCCCATTCACTTTGGCTTTGATAAAGAGGGGTCTATTGTGTTTCCTTCCTTCTAAAGGCAAATCTATGTTTAAGAACGTAATGAGGCCTATATTGCCCATTTTCATCACTTCTATGAGCTCATCTAGTGTGGTAGTTGTGGAAATAGCAACATGACTTAGGACTTTAACCATTTTTTGCCTGTGGTCTTTAGATGACATCAGCAAATCCAAATGCTGATGTTGGCTTAAGTCTTCTTAAGTTGCTTTAACACCTCCTCATACTTTATCTATTCTGAATTTGGGTTCTTTTTCTGGTAGGATCTAACCCTTCTTCCCTACTCTTTCCACCATTTCTCTCTTAACCTGTATTGGCTCTCTCTTACCCTCTTCAAAATCCTTATCAAAGGATTTATCCCAGAAACTCTTGCTCTCCCTAACCACACGGTCACTCTCGCTATCCCAAAAACTGATCATCAAGATTGATTCACTCACCCTTACTTCTACTTCTATAGCTAGTACAGACCTATAGATTTCCTTAAACACATACTATTCAAGTTATCCAGATTTAAGAAGGCATGAGGTATGATGTTTTGGCAGGGGGTTTGATGAAGTCTCAGGGTCAAGGATCTATTTTGAATCAACAAGATCTTGGATGGCTCTCCTGAGGAGTTTGCAGTTGTCCGTGAGGTGCCTGATTCTCTAATGATAAGCATAATACTAATCGTGCCTATAGTTAGGAGGTAATGGCCCATTAAATGGTTGATGTGGAAGTGGCTATAGCTTTCCTTCTTTAGTGATTTGAGTACCTACAGCTTTGAACTGCATGCACCTTAGTAGTCTTAGTAGAATTGCCAACATTTCCACTTGCAAAAGTAGGGTTATTATTTGATCTCTTGTAACCTTGTTCTAATACTCGGCTTTAAGGTCAATAGCAATGTCTTTTAGCTATTCCTAGGTAGTAATGCCTTTAACAGTAAGCCCACTGTTCATATAATTGTTGGCATTTCTAATGAACATTTTGATATGGTCGATATCTTCAGGCTTATTTCTCATCTTGAGGATCTTTTCCCTTGACCTCTGCAGATAGTCAAAAAAACTTTCATTGGGCCTCTGCTTAATTAGTTCTAGATCCTTCAAAGTGATCTCAACACTGGCATTATTGGCATGTTACTTATTGAATGCCCTTGCCAACTCATTCCAGTATTCCTTAACCTTTCTCTCTTGATAGTGATACTAGTCAAGAGCCTGGCCTATGAGAGACATGCTGAACAAGCTCACAATTTGCTCTTCTATTAGATGGGTGGCTCTCATGGCTACTGCATACTGTTTTAAATGAGTATAAGGATTAGAAGTTCCATTAAACTTGCTCAGATTAGGCATCTTGAACTTATAAGGTATTAAGTGATTGGGCCTTAAACTGATGTCATCCAGGTCAATATCTCTACCCCTAGTTACTAATTAGGACATGGCCTCTATCTTTTCATTTAACTTTTTCAACTGATCATTTTCTGGTGCTTTAGAAGAGGGTACCCTATTGTAAGCCTTTACCACCTATGGTATCTCATCATCAGATGATTGGTCATCCTTAGGCTCTCCGACTATCTCCGTCCCCTTATCAGAACCTAAAGTTTGTCCTACTTCCTATAGATTCTACACATGGGACAGATCATTGGTAACCAGTGCCATCATTCTCCTTTTCATTTCATCCATTGCCTCCATGAATATAGCCTTAGTCATGTACTTGTCAGAAGACCTGGTTCCTTACTTAGGTTATATAGGTACTCTATGCTAACTCTGCTGAGGTGCTTGCCTACTCTCTTTCACTGAGCAGTGAGTGAAGGATCAATGGTAGCTGAATAAGATAAAAGGGTTAGACGTGATGCATGTACAGTATTACATGTGAGATATGAATGATACATGGTATATGATGTAGTAGAAGACAAACACATTCAATAGTCCTTCCAACCTTATTACTCTCATACTCACAGTCTTAGTCATTCTTTCTAGGTGGGCCTACCTAAGCATCATCGGGGGATGCATAGGTTCGAACATGGGCTTAATTAGGCCTAATAACCTCTCATATTTAAAGCACAAGTGAAAATGGTGGCCTTAAGACATTTTAGGGTAGGCCCATCCCTAACAAAAGGCACAATGGGCTTGCCCCCACTTTAAATAAGGCTAAATGTAATAGGTCCATATAGCAATCATAAATGCAATCGCACATACTTAAGGCTAGACAACCTAGGGGAAGTTGCTAAGCTTGACTACATGGGCTAGTGTTTCAGTCAAGAGGCTTATTGGCTGCCATAAACAAAGGTCCCTCCTAATGGGTCTTGCCAATCAAGGATAATAGCAACCGATTAGTTCATCTTTTCATATACCCAAAGGTACAAGGCTTGTGAGTGATGTATATGCTAGCACCTCCGCATTCTTGAATGAAAAATGGAGTCATGGTTCACAACACCATCTAAGGTAAAAGGGACACAATTTATAAGAAGTGTTATGCATGAGATTGGTAAAATTAGAATATTTGGATGACATATTAGTTATGTACTTTCAAATTAAAATTTCTCGTCCCTAGTTAAGTCGCCACTGTAGAGATTATGATGTTTTACTGGGGATGAGAGTGGTTAGTGGAGTTGCCACCTGGCCTCTACACCAGGACCTCTGATCTTCTGTACTAGAAAGGTTCAAAATTTTAGATCTTATTTATGCCCATATAATATGTTATCCATTTATATTTTAATGTTTATCAGTCCTTTATCAATCAAGCATGCATCATTCTTAATTAAATTATATCACTTTTTAATACAAGGGAAATAAATTGCAATGTTTACAAAATATAACGCACGTATATGTACATCCAGGAAATAGGTTATTCGTTATTTGTTAATTAACCTGACAACTACCACTAATTCCATAGAAAGTGGTGATAGTTACCCAACTCCCATCTCTAGGAGATTGGCCTTTGTTAAAATGCTTTTTTCATGTGACTTTTGATTAAGGAAATACAAATTTATTTAATTAGAAAACACTAATTAATTATATATAAAATCATTTGATGTGAAATTTAGGTTTTAGCATGCAAAATAAGTTGTTTACTAGCTATTACAACCCTAAAACAAGCTAAAATGTATAATAAGTACATAACCAAAGGAAACGAATTATAGCACTAAAATTGTCCCGCTTCTACATCGCCTGGTCTGTACGGACCTTTTAAAGGTCTCATCTTAGTCCGTGTAAACCATATCTAGAGATAAGTCATATCTATCCAATTTTGATCCAACAAACAAATCCAGTTAACGACTCATATGATAACGAAGCTGTATAGAGTTAAATCAAGGTTATATAAACATTGATGTATAACAAATAGGATATGAACATATTCAAAACATATGAATCCATACCAATTGATTATACAAACAAAGCATATTCCATAGAGCTATAATACGATTCCTCATATACAAGTTCGTGCAAACTATAGCCCTCATGATAGGGAGTCTATGCAGACTACTTATCAATCCCAAGCACATAAATACATGCCTTCAACATCAACATATAAATAGAGAGATTCACATTTATCAACTAGCATATAACAAAGTGCTTGAAACATAAAATCACGCTCATTAGATATAGGTCCATACAGACTAATTCGTCATATTCACATAAGGGAAGTAAGGCTATATGGACTAACTCATCATGCTTGTGCCTAAAGGAACTAAGTTCATGTGGACCTAGTCATACATATGATCAGATCAGTGTGATGATTATTAACACAACACAACATGCTTGACATTGGCTGTCATAATTGATTTTACATATTGCTATGATAGCCTACTCATTATGAATGGAAGTGGGGATAACAAAGTACCACCTCACTTATGTATCAATTTCAGAGATCATACACCTACAAAGCATTAAGAAGCATAAAATGGACCTTAGATATTACTTGAATAAGAAGTCTCTCTAAACAATAGCACAAAGGTCTCAAGGTTCAAGTGAAGATGATTTGAATTGCTCTCGGTTCAAGCTTTCTAGTTTTCTGAATGCCTTCTGCCATTTGAATGTATGTTTCAATTTATAATTTTTCAACCCCCCCCCCCCCCTCCTCTATTGATGTAGAGAAGTATATATATTTAGTCTCTTTAGGTTTTCCTATTTTCATCCAGAAAGAGTCCCAATCCTAATGGGATTCTAGCTTCTGGACTGCATAGGTAGAATTCTTCTTTCAGAGTGCTTTTTCCATCGGTAGGTCCATGCAGACTTATCCATACTAGTCCATGCAGACTAAGCTTCTGGTATGCTAGTCCGTGGGCTTTGTGGGCTGGATCACAGGTCAAAGGTGAGGGGTTTACACGTGAATACTAATGGTTTCACTAAAGCTCCACTAGCTTTTCTTTTCCTTTCCTTATTGCTTATCTCTTTTTTTAGCCACGCATATCCATAGTGATAGCAGGTATTGCCTCTATAATTATTGGAATTCAGCACTTACAACTGGTTCTTTCTTTATCCTTCTCAATTCAATTATTTAAGATCTTCCCAATTCTTAATAGTTGATCACATAAATAACCCCTTTTTATTTTCATCCCTATTCTCTCTACCTATATTTACTATAAATATAGCAGTAGCTACAACCCTTACTATTGTGTTGTTGTTGATTTCTAATAATGTTGTGGTCCTATTGGGTTTTCCTTCTTTGCCCTTAACACCAACCATTCAACCAATCTTGGTTAAAAGTAAATAAAATCATGCTTTATCCTTGACAATTGTGGATTTTTCTCTCTTCTTCTTACTACAACAACAACCCTTACTGCAAATTCTATAAAGCTTATTGGTAGCCAATGTGCCTAAAAATTTACCTGAAATTGTCCAAACATTCCTAATTTTATCCTTTTTGTGTTTTATAGAAAACCCTAGCTATTAAAAGCACCTCTAACCTTTGCTTCATGCTCATTTTAGCCTAAAATCCATATGAGAGTTTAACAACAATTGCTACACATCTTTGCTACTAACACCTTTTGCCAATTGCTACAAAATTTTATTAGTTGTTGTCTAAAATTACAATAGCTTTAAACTCATTTTTTTCTCCCCTTTTTGTGCCTAAAACATTCTCAACCCAAAGATTTTGATTAATGCCATATTTCATCTCCTTGAGTCTCCTCATATTAGCAATTGGTCACTGTGGTCAATCAATTTCATTCTTCATCGCCTCTAATCACCACTATTAGAAACTCTTCTCATAAAGCCCAATTTCACACTGCTAGATTTTGGACAACAATACTTTACCCATCAGAATTTAAGAAAATCAATGTACCATTATAACTCAATTTAGGGTGTTAATACTTGATAGCATCATTATTCTCTCAAGGCCATAGCATATTGAAAAAATGATGAAGAGAAATTTCTCTTCTTCTCTGTTTGTTGTTAAATTCATAAGCAGAATAAAGAATGAAACATACCTTAGCCTTTTAAATTTCTTTGTGGATTATTAAACATCCATTGCTTTCCTCCACTTGAATTCTCAACTTTGTTTTTCTAAAGCCTTTTAAAATGATTGTTGTCCGCAATCAATCTCTTTCCCCTCCTATTCAATCCTTGGCAGCCACTAGAATTCTCAAGATGATTAATTCCCCCATATTATTCTAATGTTCATTCTTTTTAAAGTTTTCCCAAAATTAATAATTATATGAGTTATGATTATTATTATTTTACTTTCACTTCATTTTCCCTTAATTCATTTTATATAAATCCCTTTTTATAATTATATATTTGAATAGTTCATAACTAAATTTTCAATTCATATAATTTCCTGTAAATCCTTCCTCAATTAATAATTTCCATATTTTAAAACAACACAAATAAAATTTTTGGAAAATTATTATGCAAAAAGAAAAAAAATCTCATTATAAGAGTAACTCATTTCTTTTTTTAATTTGTAATAACTTTTTCAATCTCCAAAATTTTAGACTCAAATTCCATAAATCCTTTCAAATTATTTGGGTATCAGGATGTAGAATTCCTGAGTCCTAATAAAAAGTCACTACCATATTATTCAGCTTAAATTAAAATTTATTTACCATAAAATCTTCTATTCAAATTTTAATCCCTTTTTTGTTTCATTTTCATATTGATTTTACCCAATTAATATTTTATAATTTGCATGTCTCTCCTTAGTCAAATTAGAAGTTTTTTTATCCATAATTCATAAAACACTATTTACAAAACCTGAGAGTTTTAGGTGTTACATTACTTCCCCTCTTAAAAGAATTTCATCCTCAAATATTATCATGGTCCTATCATACTTTATAATAACAATTCACATATGTACTATATTTATTTTAGTTTCATACTTCCTTATAACTCCTTTCACTATTTACTCAGTGTATAACAACCTTTCTCATCTTCATATTATCTGGTTCTAAAACTTACTTCTTCTCTAGCTACTCTCTAGTATAACTTTTCGTATCTCCTTTATCTCCCTCTTAAGCATCTTGTAGGAGTTCATAATACATGTTTACTTAACCTTTAAAAATTTCTTATCTTTTACTTATTCTACGTCTATCATAGTTATCTAAATACATCTCACATGATTGAAATCATTTCACTTGTAATGCTAAAAAAAATCCCAGTCTTGTGAACAGTGCTTTTCTAGGATAGGAATATTGTTCCCAAGATCCAGGATACACTGAAGCGACCAAGTGAAAGTATTAATGATAAAATAATTTTGGGCAAAGTTGAAGTCATTTAATTGGTTAAAAATGCAAAGAAATTTTTACAGTAATGTCACATGAATAGTGACCTAGTTTTACCTTAACCATAAAGTATTCAAAAAGTTGCTTAGAAAATTCAAAGATTAATACAACTTGATACTCAAAAGTTCTAATTAGCCTACTGGCTACCAAAATTGGAATTTTTAGAGATCGAGAAGTATTTTTACTAAAATCAGGTAACCTTAAAAGCTATGTTTTTCATCAATTTTTTTGGCAATTTTTTAGCATGGATTTTTATAAGCTTTTGAGGCTTGATTTATGGATAATTTTAGTTTTTTGGATGTTGAAAATAAGGCAAGAAAATTGAAAACAAAAGAGACTATATAAAGGGTGAAAGTTAGGTTAAACAGGGAATAGTTTCCTTCCTCCTAAAGCCAAACCAGCCGATGCCAATATAAAGAGGGAATGAGCCATTTTTGCTTTTTCAAGCTTTAAATTTGTCCCATTTTCTTCCATTTGAGCCCTGAGCCCATGCCTCTACTACCTTTAGACACCATTTTTACCTCGATTTATGAAAAATTAAAAGAAAAGCTCAATTTTAAGCCTTAGTGCATAGTAACTTAAGATTGATCAGGTAAGGTTTTTTGAACTTTGATATTTTTCCCATGTTCCTTAGGTGCCCAAGGTCAGGTCTATGTAGTCAATTTTTTGTTTTAGTGTCCATATGATTTTTTATGAATTTTTTCGTATTGAATCTATAATAGGCAGTTAAAGAAACCTATAAAACTCAAGACAAAGGGAAGAGCAAGGTGTAAATGGTCATTAAAAGTGCATTTTAACTCTCTTAATACATGTAATTAACATAAATTTTGGAAATTCAATTATGCCATAATATGTCATTAATGATTTTTGTGAATTAAATGCATAAGCAAGACAATGATTGGCATTTAATTATCTTAAATGATGAATTTAATGTTTGTTAAAATAAATTATGATGTTAGATGGATGGAAATTATACATATTTATATTCTGTGAAATGTGGCCAAGCATGTATGCATATGTATATGTGTATTATGCATGGAAAATTGTGATGTATGCATATAAATGGTATTATATGTCTATGTGGTCATGATGTATAAAGATGAATGCATGAGATGGAGCTTTAGGACCTTAGATGGCATAATGGCTGAAATGGCCATGTGATGTTATACCTATGTATGTTGTTTTCCATAGGTATGTGTATACATGTATGTGTCACAAATGCATGTCATGTATGATGTATGACCATGAATGGATGCAATTGTTTATATGGACATGAGAAATGATATATGATGTGATGAATGGCATTATGTTATGTTGGGAAGCATGATGGCTGAATGGCCTATATGTATGTAACTAGGTGTGAAATGGCATCAAATGCATGCAAGTGATGAATTATGTATGTGAATGGCTAATTGGTCATATACATATGAGATAGGAACATGAAATGTAATGATATGCATGTAAGATGCATGAATGATAATATAAGTTATAATGTGTTTATGTATATCTATGCTTGATGATAAGCATGAGATGAGTAAGCATGGTTAATAGTATGTTTATGACCATTAGGAATGAGATGGTATATATGATAAAAAGAAAATGTATAAATAGCTTACCATGATGGAGTTGTCAAATGGCCTATGGCATGTAATGGTGTTTATGATGCATACTATATATGTTAGTAGCTATGTATGATTAAATGCATGGAATTAATAACGTGTCTAATACATATTATGTGGAATGATGACATGAAAGTTCTATAATGTGATAATGCATTCTTTTATCAAATCAATGCATGACATAATGCATTAATTACGTATATTGAAATTTATGTGGCATATTACTTTATTATTTTTCCTATTGCATGTTCATGATGTATATGACATGTATGTAATGAGATAGGAGCCTTATGGCAAGTCAATAATATATTTGTGAATACAGTGATTATGTTATGGCAAATAAGATGTCATGAGAAAGCGTAATGCATTTAATAAGAAAGCGTAATAACATAATGCGTTCATGAGTATATGCATGTATTGACCTTGACATATGGCATTGTAATGTGGTGTTGCATGTTATAATAATGTGTAAAGCTTATGATGACATTTTTCCTGATTTAGTCTTTACTTAGCTAAACCAATTTACTTAAAAGTAATATTAAGGAGGTGAAACTAAAAATAAATGATTAGTAGCCCATGCAAGTAAACAGACTAATTGAATAGGTTGACCAGTTAGCTAGGGGTCATAGCTACTGCTAGGGTACTTCGGTACCTCTATAACCTTCGAATTGCAATGTGTGAACCTCTAAGTTATTATTTGTCTTAACCTATGGGTCTGATACATTGATCTTTAGATCTTATTTTTTTGACCTTCGAGTCTGATGCATGTTAATTTGATTTATGTTCTGACCTTCGAGTCTGATGTATAATGACTTATAGGTATATGGTTTTATAACCTTCAGGTCTGATGAGTGCGGGGCTTAGGTGGTTCTATGGGCTTAGGTGGTCCACTAATACTCTATTATCTATAGTGTATTTATTTCTTGAATATAAGCTCAAATAAATGCATCTTAATGAATAATGAACATGTTTATATAATATATGACATGATTTAATGATGTATAATTTTTATGATGCAATATGTACATGTTTTATACCATGTTAGTGTATTTATGTGTGTTATGCTTAATGTTGCATATCATGTGAAAATGTAAATTTTTATATTTTATAAATTAATGTATAATGATAATTGGCATATTTACACAAGTTATATTGATTATTCCACTAAGTTATTGCTTAGCGCATCGTCTATTTTTGTGATGCATTGGTTAGATAACAATTTGAGTAAAAAGCCTCGGATCATCAAGTTTCCAAGAGAGGAAGATTCTTTTGATATATTTTGTATCTAAATTTTATGATGTATAGATAGCACTCATATAGGTGTAATTTTAGGAATGGAGCCTAAGTTGGTTGAAAATTTTAATTTTTGGATTTTAAAAGTCCGTAACTTATTTTAAAGTTGATTTTTAAACTGTGAAGACTATATATAGAGATAAATGATGCATGTTTTGAGATGCTGTATTATTGATGCATATAGGGTGATTAAAAGGATAATAGGAGATGTGATGGATGAGAAAAAGTTTATAGAAGTGTTTTCCATATTGTAGGTTACTATTCACATTTGGAATAGTGTCCTAGTATAGCCATTATACTGTAAAATTTTTGACACGAGGATTTACAAATGTGGATTGTAACTAATTTTTGAAAAGTTTTTGTAAACCCATATTTTTTTAAGGTAATCATTTTGTTAAGAATGATTTAATTACATTTAAAAAAAAGGATAAAATGTTACGAGTTTAGGAATGCATTTGTGTGCGCATTCCTTATTCTACTCCAGCAATCGAATCAGGTAAAGGGTGTCACATTTAGTGGTATCAAAGCTCTAATTAAGGCATTCATAGGCAACATATGAGTGCTTTAGTTTAAGTTTATACATCATAAAATTTTTGATATCGAGGCTTATAAATTGTTCTCTTACCTATAGATAAGATGAGTGATCACGTACTGCACCATGATGAGGAAGCTAAGAGTTAGGCTTCCATTTTTATGGGACAAAAGTCCAATAGAGTTGCATCTATATCTAGTAGCGTAGCAAGGCAAGTATCTTCTATAGCTCTAATGCCACCAATATTTTCTATAAAAGATGCAACAACTCTTAAGATAGGCTACAATTACTGCTCCACCACCAGCACAATAGCCAGAGGTTCCCTTAGCTCTCTAAAAAACCTATCTTGAGAGAGTCAAGAAGATGAGAGCCAAGGACTTTAAGAGAGAGGGCATAATAGAACCTAAAAAGGCAGAGTACTTGCTAAACTATACAAAGAAAATCATGAAGTAGATGCAATACACCCCTAAAGAGAAAGTGATTTATTCTATGTCTTTGCTCCATACAGAGGCATCTAAAAGGTGAGAGGATCTGACTAAGCATAAGCTAGAGAAAGAATAAACTTGGGACTTTTTCTTGATAGAGTTCCCCAAAAAGTATATCATAAAAGATTATCTAGACAATAGGAGACAATAATTCATAGACCTTAAGCAGGAATAGAAGTCCATTAGAGAGTATGAGAAGGACTTTGTTATGCTAGGCCAGTATACCAAGGACACCATATCCATAGAAGTTAACTAGTGTAAAAGATTTGAGAAGGGACCACATGTGGACATTAAGTAACAGGTGGTTCCTATAAAGATTAGAGTCTTTTTTAA
>CANXYI010380504.1:0-10028 GCA_948208565.1 Hura crepitans | reverse complement strand
TGATAAGTCAAGGCTATAATCCTAGGTGCTGATGCTATGGCATTAAAGGATCATTGAGATGGTCAAGGCCTAGATGCAGAAGCCTGACTAGACCTCTAAGGTTGTCTTTATGATTGTTACACTAGCTGGGACTAATACTAGGTCCTTCTCTGCCTCTTACTAGCTCTAAGTACTGAGCTAATATGACCTAATATGAAAGGCCTCTTCTTTTGGAACAAGTTTCTCCTTTTTTGCAACATTTCTTCTATATCGTAGGCTATTGCTAACAAAACTGCAAAGTCTGCAACCTTTTGATTGGCTATTTTCATATGTAACTCTATATTAAGGACCTTTAAGAACTTTTTAAACTTTTCCTTTTCAGCATGGACAAATTTCCCTACATAACAATTCAATCTTGCAAAATCTTTCTCATATTCTGACGCCAATCTTCTTCCCCACTTCAAGTCAATGAACTCTTATCTTTTCTTATCCTTATAAGACTATGGGATGGATCTCTTCTTAAACTCTTCTAGAAAGTATTCTAAGGTTACATCTACTATAGCTTTCCTTTTCTTTGTTATGTCCCACTAGTGGAAAGCTTCACTTAGAGAAGAGAGGTAGAACACTTTAAACTTTCCTCCTATGTACATTCTAACTATTCCAAAATCTTGAGTGTCCTCTCTAACCTATACTCTGCCTTAACTGCATCATCTTCTCTAGTTACCATAAAATCTATTGCTCCCATCTTTTTAACTCTTTCCAAGTATGTTTTCTATAATGCAACTGAAGGTGGAGAGGATATTAGAGCTAGTGGGGAAGGCAGAGCTACTGCTGATGTGGGTCTCAGCAAATATAAAATTTGCTATAAAAGTGCTAGAGATGACTAAGCCTATAGGTATGGCTATGGTAGTGGTTGTGGCTATTGTGCAACATTACTAGGCTTTAGTGTAGCTACACTAGCTATTGCTCCATAAATAATGGTAGCAGCATAGCTTGCCACCTCTTTTCCTCGATCTAATGGAGTTCATTCACTCATCTTGTATTAGTAGAAAAGAACAACCTATCAACCTCATTGCATATTAACTTATTAAAAAAGCAAATACTCGACACTAGCACTCATGTAAAAGTCTTAGGAATACCTAAACCTAAGCTTTGATACCACCTAATATAACACCTATACCTGATTCCCTAAGAAACTTGATAGGTGATGTCACTTCCCACTTATTCACACATCTTGAAAATTTCTCTAAGTCCCTATTCATTTAACACTTATGATTATGTTTATTTATTAGACAAATATTGCCTAAAGCTCTAGTATAATCCTTAAACATCATTATATAAGTCATAACAACCATCAAAATCCATTTTTTGGTCAGTAATTAATTTCACAAAAATTCGGGTCGGATAACGGCTACTCGGGTAACATTTCCCAAAATAAACATATGTGAAAAATAACTTCTAATGATATTATCAACATCTATCATCACTTAGACCCTTTTAGTCCTCTAATATCATTAGACATCATTATTAATCTTGTAGATAATACATAAAGCCTCAAACTCAAATTTATCAAAAAGTACAAAAAATAAAATCTTTCAGATAAAGGACTTTTATACAATCATCTACTTCAAGCTTAACATTTATAGAGAACTTTAGCTCCTATGCTAACTATGCCTAAAACCCATATTACATATATGAGTGTCCTTTATAAACCATTAAAAAGACAAAAATAAAAAAACATATACCCTCAATTGCTATCACTACTGGACTACAAGATCTATAGAGGTTGTACTGCTATCTTCAACTACCTTTGCACCGGATCACCAATATGCTGAGTATGAAACTTAGTGGTGAATTTAATGTAATAGAGACATGTCATGCATGCAAACATGCATCATACATATTATGGAGTGAAATACAACATGCAGAGCTAATATTATTAAAATAATATTAATTTATTAACTCGTCTCATTATTATGTTTATTGGTCTTAAGCCTTTACTTTATTCTTATTTATTTCTCACTATCACTAACTGTCATTTCTCATCATTTTCCATTTTATTATTTAGGCCTACTAGATAGATGACTCTTTAAGATACTAGATAAAAGGAAAATCAAAAGTTGTGTAATGGCCCACATTTTAAACCCCGATAGCTGCACCTACCTAGTATGATAGTAGGGATCAATTCATAGGAACCTCCCAATATTGGATAGTAAGGATAACAGGGAATAGTCTGTAGACCTCTTAATATCCCAAAAATCAACATCAGACAATTTTGATAAATAGCAAGGATTAGCCTTGTGGGACCTCTTAATATCTATAGTCAAGTAAATGGATAACAAAGATCAGTCTTATAGACCTCATAATACCTAAAAGTGTAGGGCCTAAATATCACGACCTCGATGGATGCACCCACCTATATAATCACACTGATAAGGCTTAGGAGGGCCAATACCTCTAGTAGCTAGTAATCCATAGTTGACCGATCAACCCATCTAGTGGGTGTCTAACTATTGGGTCAACTATATATTAATTAACTTTATTCAGTTATAAATTATTTATTTCCATGTTATTTATACACAATTTCAAGTCATTTTACTCTACACATTTTTCAATAGACAATTATAGGTTACTTTTTCCCTTAGACAGTTACAGGTCATTTCTCTCTATAGATATAGGTCACTTTTTATATCCACGTTTATGTTAGTATAATAGGTCATTTTACCTTTTATTTTTAGGACATGGTTTTAGGTCATTTTTAACTAACCATTTTTAAGAGATAGTTCTGAGTCCTTTTAATTTAGGGACACAGTTATCGGTTAATTTCCACTATTCATTTGGTACTTTCTCATGCCATTCCAAGCCATATTGTCACCAGATTTCAATCCATACCTTGGCACATATAATCTCAATCCATCCACCATAATTTTATAGTCATTTTTTACATTGAATTTCTATAATTCCAGTTACCACCAATATGTCAGTTTACATGCCACTTTTAGGCCAATATAGGTAGTTCTCTTTCATGACATTTCCTTGCACAATTCTTTATCCTATTTTGCCATATATTACCATTACCATAAGTCACACAATTCACTTCCATTATTTATCTTCACACATATACGCATTTTCACATTTCATTACACATACAAATCGCTTATCACATTTCTACCATGTTGTATCATGTACACATACCATATGTATATGCCATGCCATAGCATACCAGTGATATATCTCTTTGCCATTATAATATCATTGTCACACACATGTGTTTCTCTCTAAATTTACATCGACACCACCATTTTCACACGCAATTAACACCAAGGCATGCTTAATTCCATAATTTATGCACACATATGGTTAAATTCACAATTCCATACACAAGATCAAGCATTTACACATACATTCACATCATGCCATGCATTTAGTATAGCAAATCCACATACATAATGAACTCTTGGATCTTTTTCCACCCTTTTATGCCCTCAATACCCTTGATTGTTCATCATTTCTTCTTACACCTGTATAATGTATTCCTAACTTAGAAAATTCACCAAAAATCATACCAAGCTCCAATTTCAAATATAAAAATGTGGTAATTCTTAAAATAATTAGGACTACATAAAAATAAAATAAAAACCAAGAAAAGGTCACTTACACACAAGTTGAATTTTAGGCCACCATAAACTAAACTTGGACTTAAGCCATTTTTTCCCAAATCCCATGGGTGGCTATAGAGTCTAAGCACCATAAGGAAAAATTTTCAACATAATTAACGTTATTTTTAATGGGGAAATGGTGTTGTTTTTGTGATGGTCAAGGCTAAAAATGGTAGAGAGGGTTATTGGTTATGGCATTGGGGATTTAGGGAAGGAAATAGGGTGGTGATGGTGGAGGGGTGGTAGATTATGTGTGTGGTGGTGCACATGCGTCAAGGAGTATTTTATAATGGGGGTAAGTTGCTCGATTCGTAAAACATGTTAACCGAGTGGCTCGTAAGAATTTAATTTTAGTTGTAAATTCGACCAATTTTAAAAATTCATTTGGACCTCAAAAAATCATTTTGTTTATTCTAAAAATCCTTAATTAGGCTCGCTTATGAGCCCATAAAATTTCACATCAAAATTCGATCAGCAAGTTGGTTAACTAATTTCTTGTAAAATTGAGAAATTCAAAAAAATTATCAAATGACCTCAAAAAATTAAAATTCCTTCATCACCAAAAAAGATTAGAAATTTTAACCCTTAGGGTATGATATTTTAAGATATGTTAGGGCACGTTCCTTGTCATTCTAAGCCAAACTCTCTATAAGTCTACGATTCATTAGCTTAAGGCCTAAAATGAATTATTGGTTCTACTAAAATTTTAAATTCATTTGTTTTACCCATATTTTGGCCCCTCAAAGATTCATGACTACTACACATATTCTTGGGACCCACGAAGGTGTCTCGACTTCCCAGGAACATTGTTCGAGCAACGAAGACACTATTCATATACCTTGATTATGGCTGTTACAATTCTTTGCCTTTTATATAATTTTGTCTTCAAAATTACTTAGTGAAAATAAGTGTGGGTACTAAGCATACATCTACTCCTCACTTTCCCAAGTAGTGTCTTTTGTATTGTGATGCTTCCATAATAGTTTTACCTATTATATAGCTTAATTCTACAACTACTTCACTTCTCGAGCCTGAATCTACATTGGATTTTCCTCATAAGTCAAATTTGGCCATACTTAGATCTCTTCTATAGGTATTATGTGTGATGGATCAGATCTGTAGCTCCTGAGCATTAATACATAGAGCACATTATAGATTTTTTGTAACTTAGCTGTTAAGGCTAGCTTGTATGCCACTGGCCCCACACGTTTAATAATCTCATAGGGACTAATTAATCTAGGACTAAACTTCCCTTTTTTGCCAAATCTGAGTATCTTCTTCCATGGTGATACCTTTAGGAAAACCTTCTCACCCATTTCATATTCTATATCTCTTCTTTTCAAATCAGTAAGATTTCTTATTGATCTATGGTAGCTTTCAATCTCTCTTTTTTAATCTTGACTTTATCTTCTACATCCTTGATTAAGCCATTTCCCATAATCTTGCTTTCACCCATTTCACTGCATCAAAGAGGAGTTCTGCACCTTTTATGATAAAAGTGGCTCATAAGGTGCCATGCCTAAACTAGCTTAATGACTATTATTATATGCAAATTCTGATAAAGATAAGTACTGGTCCTAGCTTTCTTTTAACTCTATCACACAACTATATAACATATCTTCTAGTACTTGTATCACCCATTCAGATTGCCCATCTATTTAAAGGTAGAAAGTTATATTGTATGTTAGTCTAGTACTAAGAGTTTCATGCAAATTCTTCCAAAACCTATAAGTGAATCAAGGATCTATATCTAAAATGATAGCTACTGGCACACCATAAAGTCTCACAATTTCATCACTATACAATTGTGCTAGCTTCTCTAAGGAGTAGTCCATCTTTATGGGAATAAAATGTGCTATCTTAGTCAGCCTGTCTACAATCACCCGTATAACATTACACTTATTTCTAGCTAGTGGTAATCCCATAACAAAATATATGGTAACCTTTTCCCACTTCAATTCTAGCAATGCTACTGGATGTAACAATTCAGAAGGAACTTGGTGCTCAACCTTTACTTGCTAACATGTCAAACACCTTGTCATATATTTAGCTATGTCAAACTTCATCCTTGACTACCAATAGTTAGGCTTTAAATCTAGGTAGATCTTTGTACTGCCTAGATGCATGAAATAAGGAGTTTTATATGTCTCTTTCAAAATCTATTTTCTCAAGTCATTTGTATTAGGTACACACAACCTGCCATGGTAATATAAACACCCATCTCTCCTAGCATAAACTTCATAGTCTTCCCTCTTTGACTTTACTCATAGTTTGTACCAAATGTCCATCTCATGTCTGCGCCTCTTTTATCTACTAATTAAAATTAGGCTTGATCTGTAATTCAGCTAAAATGGCATCTTTCTTTGTATATTCCATTCTAACATTCATTGCTCTCATTGTCCCAATGAACTTCTGACTCAATGTATCCATAACTACATTAGCCATTCCTGAGTGATAGTCTACCAAGTAATCATAATCCTCAATCAACTCTAAACACCATCACTACTTTAAGTTTAACTCTTTCTAGGTAAGGAGATTATTCAAACTCTTATGATCAATGTAGAAGTAACACTTTTTACTATGCAAATAGTACCTCTAAATTTTCAATGCAAAAACAATTACAACAAACTCCAGATCATGTGTAGGACAATTCCTCTCATGTAGCTTTAGCTACCTAAAAACTTATGCTACTACCTTACCTTCTTACATTTGTACACATCCTAGTCCATTTCATAATGAATTACTATAAATTACAAAGTTCTTTCCCTACTTAGGTTGAATAAGGATAAGGGCTTCAGTTAGCATTGCCTTCAACTTATTAAAATTCTCTTGACATTTTTCATCCCATGCAAACTTTACATTCTTCCTTGTCAACCTAGTTAATAGTGTTGTAATAATTGAGAAACACTTTACGAATTTTCTATAGTAACTAGCCAATCTTAGGAAACTCCGTATCTCAATCACATTCCTAGGAGGTTCCCATTCCAACACAGCTTTAACCTTGTTGGGATCTACTCTAATACCTCCCATTTATACCATATGACCTAGGAAAGCCACTTCATTCAGCTAAAATTCACATTTACTTAGTTTGTCATATAGTTGTTCATCTCTCAGAGTCTGTAACAAAATTCTAAGATGCTATTCATATTCCTCCCTAGTCTTAGAATACACTAGAATGTCATCAATAAATACCACCACAAAATTGATCCAAATAAGGTTGAAGGCCCATGTTCATTAAGTCTATAAAAGTTAATGGAGCATTAGTGAGTCCAAATTGCATCACTAAGAACTCATAATGCTCGGATCGAGTTTTCAAATTAGTCTTACATATATCACCCTCCTTAATTTACAACTGAAGATATCTTGATCTTAAGTCAATCTTAGAAAAGATACTGACACCTTTAAGCTAGTCAAAAGGATCATCAATCTGAGGTAAAAGATATTTAATTTTCATAGTCACCTTATTCAATTCCCTATAACCAATACACAATCGAAACAACTCATCTTTGTTCTTTACAAAGAGTATAGGTGCTCCCCAAGGTGAATTACTAGGTCTGACGAAACCCTTATCTAGCAATTCTTATAACTGCACCTTCAACTCCTTCAATTCTACAAGTGCCATTCTGTATAATGCAATGGATACAGGTGAGACATAAAAATATACTTCAATTTAAAAATCAAGCTTCTAATATGGAGGTAGTCCTGGTAACTCTCTAGGGAATACATCATAAAATTTAGACATAATTAGAATTTGTTCAATGTTAGAGGTAGAGTTACTAGTGTTAATATATGGGCTAGGTATGCTTCACAACCCTTACAGATAAGTTGTCTAGTTGTAATAGCTAAGATAAGGTTATTCAAAGAATTTCTCTCACTCATAACTATCATTTCATATCCCTCTGCTATTCAAAGGATAAGCCTCTTGTATTTGCATTCAACCATAGCTCGGTGTTTAGATAACCAGTCCATACTAAAGATGATATCAAATTCATGAAAAGGAAGTTTAATAAAGTCTACAGGGAATTGTTATTTTTGTTCACTAGTAGATAGTGTCTATATACTTTATTCATTATCACACTCTATCTTATTAGGTTGCTTACTTAAATGTCTATGCCTACAAACTCTAGTTCTAAACCCCTATCTTGAACTTATGTGTTGAAAATATAAGACTGAGTGGATCTAAGATCTATTGAAGCCAAAACTAGTACTTTAAATAAGTAAAAAGCACTAGCAAAGACATTTAGAGCCTTTGCCTCTTTATGAGCTCTTATGGCACACTATTTAGTTAGAGCTCATGCCTCTAACCTGATCCCTCAACTACTGCTCGATTGGATACCTCTATTCTCTCTTTGTCCCTTGTTCTTGGGTACTATTAATGCTTAAGTCTAGGCATCTTCAATATACCTGTGAGGACAATCCCTCTAGTAATGGTCTCTAGCACCATAAGTAAAACTCTATCCCCTTCTTGTCTACCAACACTAACTCCAATGTCTTATGGTATAAGTTTGACAAGTTGAGGCTATACTCCAAGGTGCTAATGCTGGGACACTGAAGGCTTGTTGAGATGGTTACAGCCCAGATGTAAAAGCCTAACCAAACCTTTAGGGTTGTCTTTATGATTATTACACTAGATAAGACTAATATTAAGTCTCTCTACCTCTTACTAGCTCTAGGTGCTGAGCTAGTATGACATAATGTGAAAGGCCTCTTCTTTTGGAACAAGCCTCTCTTTTCTTGCAACATTTCTTCTATATCATAGGATACTGCTATGAAAAATACAAATTCTACAACATTTAGGTTGGCTATTTGTATACATAACTCTATATTAAGGCCCATTAGGAACCTCTTACACCTTTCCTCTTTAGTAGGGGTAAATTCCTCTACATATCTACTTAACCTTGCATAATCTTTCTCATATTCTAACACCGATGTTCTTCCTTGCTTCAAGTTAATGAACACTTGTCTTTACTTGTCCTTATAAGACTTTGGCATATATCTCCTTTGAAACTCTTCCAGAAAGAATTCCAAGGTTGTATCTACTACTGCTTTCCTTTTCTTAGTTATGTCCCACCAGTAGAAAAGCTTCCACCTTAAGAAAAGAGGTAGAACACTTCAAAATTTCTACCTCTGTACATTCTAAATGTTCTAAAATCCTGAGCATCCTCTCAAGCCAATACTCTACCCTGGTTATATCATCTTCTATGGTTCCTAAAAAATCTTTTACTCCCATCTTTCTAACTTTTTCCAAGTTTGTTTTCCATAATACAACTAGAGGTAAAGAGCGTATTAGAGCTAGTAGAAGAGGTAGAGCTACTGTTAATATGTGTCTCAGCAAATCTACAATATGCCATAGAAGTGCTAGAGATGCCTAAGCCTATGGCTATGGCTATTATACAACATCACTAGGCTTTAGTGTAGCTACACTGCTGCTCCCTAAATAGTGGCAAGAGCATAGCTTGCCACCTTTTCTCTTCGTTCTAATGGAGTTCCTTCACTCATTTTATATCACTATAAAAGAACAACCTATTAGCCTCATTGTAGGTTACCTTATTACAAAAATCAAATCCTAGACATTGACACTTATGTAAATGACCTAGGAACACCTAAACCTATGCTAAGATACCACCCAATGTAACACCTTTACTTGATTCCCTAATAAACGTGTCAAGTGATTTCACTTCCCACTTAGTCACCCATCTTAAAAATTTCTCCAAGTCCTCATTTGTTTTACACTTATGATTATGTTTATTTATCAGATAGATAATTACTAAAACTCCAATCTGATCCTCAAACATCATTATATAGGAAATAATAACCATCAAAATCCATTTTTCGGCTAGTAATTAATTTCATAAAAATTCAGGTAGTATAACGGCTACTCAAGAAACACTTCCCAAAATATAAACTTGTTAAAAAGCACTACAAATAATAACATCAACACTTGTCAACACCTGGACTGTAATGCTCGTGTTCTGAGGATTTATGAATAGTGCCATAAGGTCTGAGAAGTGCACTTAGGGTGCCAGATCACTTACACGTAGATTGAGGCAGTGACATTATTCATGAAACATTAAAAGGACTTAATTTGATGAAAAGAGCAAAATTTAAAAATTTAATAGAACCAACAATTTATTTCAAACTAAAAGCTACCCTTTGGGGCAATAAAAATTTTTCAGGCCGAGATTGACTCGGGATGTGCACAAATAGACCTAAAAATAGTGGACCTTAAAGCTCAAAAATTATACTAAGTCCAATGGTGAAAGAATTTTTGGAATCAGAGGTTGTTAGCAAATTCTCGTAATTTTTTAAGTTGGCATACAAATCGAGGCAATCTAAAAACTGTCCTATCTAAGGAATTTGGCCACAAAAATTTACGAGCAAGTACAGTGG
>CANXYI010380388.1:0-19854 GCA_948208565.1 Hura crepitans | reverse complement strand
TTAGTATATATAAAAATAAATTTAAAAATAGTAATATAAAAACTTATTATAAAGTGTAAGTATTAAAATTTATTTAGATGATAAAATTTAAAAAAAAGTTCAATGAAACAATTAATATGTTTCTATTCCATTTAATATATTTTTTTATGATTTTTCAATTAAATAAATTTATTAAAATAATTATATTTAAAATTATCTAATTATTGATCAATTAAAATATAATTAATTGAATAAATTTTATTATTAATATTCTTAAATTACTTTTAGATTATAAAAATAACTTAAAAAATACTAAAAAAATTATAGGTCTAAAATAATGAAACAAAAAATGCAAAAAAAAAGGCTAAAATTGTAAATTTTTCGGTTCAACCTTGTTATGGATCTTAGTTCAAAATAGGTTTTTCCCAGTTCAATCCGATTTTTTACCATTTTCGGTTTTTATACTGAACCGATCCGGTTCGATTTTAATAACTATGGTATTCAGACAGTTATTATGCTGCCAAATTTTCAACGCGAGGATCTCGAACTCTCTAACCCGTTATATAGCTCTTCTGTAAGTGAGTTAAGATTAAATCGGATAGAACGAGGTTAGGTTTTGGTTGTGTAACATTTTTCATTTAGTTTAAAGACTGGACTTAGTAAGGGGTGTCATACCTCTATCTGGTGACTTCGGTCAAAAGGCGAAAGGGCATCACACTTTGTGGTATTAGAGCCTAGTTCAAGCTATTCTAGTTTAGGCAATTATGGATTAGGCAGTCAGTTTAGGCTACACTAGATCTAGGGTCATATGTTTATTGTGTGAATGTGCATGTGTGTGAGTACATTTATGTGATTAAGTTGTGCATGTCATTGCATATCATGTGTTAAGCTACAGTCACTCATATAAGTGTTCTGTATCAATTTTAAGTGCGTGATGTCAAATGGTTCTATTAGAGTAATTGAGAATGAGGAGAAAGTAGAGCCTTGATATGTAGGGATGATTTTGAGGGACCAGTTGCCTCTAACCCAATTCCAATGGGAACATAAGCGCATGATCAACAACGATGCTTCCCACTCTAATTGAGCTCCTGAGATAGGTTACAGGAGTAGTATGTCAGCCACCACCTTCACCATTATAGCCACAGTCAGCCCCTCACAAGAGGTTTATAGTGGAGAAACTCCAGAAGTTCAGTGTAGAGTTTTATGACCTTAAGACATATAATTTAGTAGCTACAAAGTATTGGCTGGTTTGCACCATAAGGGTGCTAAAGCAGATGAAGTGTACAGTAAAAAAGAGTTTAATATGTGCTAAGTCTCTATTATAGAAGGAGGCTTATAACTGGTGGGTGACCCTGACAAGAGTAAAGCCAACTGAGATGCTCATGTAGGAGTTCTTCCAAGTAGAGTTTAAAAAGAGATATATCAATAAGACTTATAGAGAGGCAAGATGTAGGGAGTGTTTATAGTTGAAATAGAAATAAAGAAGTGTGTCCAAGTATGAAAGAAGTTCCAAATGCTCTTAAAATATGTTGAGGACATGTTTATGACAGAGGCTGCCAAGTGTAAGAAATTCCAAACATGCCTCAATTATGAGATCAAGGCATATGTGGTTAGCCTCAGGATTAAAGAGTTTTTTGAGTTGACATCTGTAACTATTAGGGTCAAAGAGATTAATGAGATGAGCCAGAGATAGAAGAATAGAGACCAAAATAAGAGAGCTTAAGGTCAGAGTAGTGCTCCTTTTGCTACTAATAAGAAGTAGAAGGGAATAGCCATTTAGAGTCAGACATAAGGATAGAGTCAAAGGAATGTTCTAGGAGCTTCTTTTAGGTACAAGCCACCTATAAGAGTTACATGATTCTTCATAGGGCCTTCATTTCTTCTTTTAATCTTTCTAAGTAATCCATCTTTAACAATATCTTGAAATTATTGCTAATGATGTAGAAAAATATAATAGAAGTAATTTAAGGTTTTTATACATCATCAAAATACTGATTATAGCCAATTGAGCCAACAATTCTCTCCCTTTTTTATGATGTCAAAACCTTAAATTATCTTTTAATAAACTTTGTTAGATATATGTAAATATATAAATACTCCCCTTGAGTTTATGCAACAATTATCTATTGAAAATGGAGAATTCAAAGAAGATAAAAGAGAAGCATAATCATTCATTAATAGAGTACATATATATCATCAGAGAACATATATATCATTAAAGGACTTTTCTATAAGCATTCCAAATGTCTAACATATATTTATTTATAGGCATTTAACTGTGCATCCAAAATATCAAAATATGTACCCATAAAGTTTTTGATAGATAGAACTTATCAAAACTTTAATAGAATAGCTATTTCTATGTTAGACTCCTAATTTCTCCCCTTTTTTGACATCAAAGAAAAAGGAAGGGAAATTAAAACAAAAGAATGAAGAACAAAAAATGATATGAAGCAGAAGCGATGTAAAGAGGATTCAGGGATGTCTGGATTGTTTAGCCAAGATGAGGGCTTGAACATGATGATTGAGCTACTAAAGGTGGTAGATGATGCCTTGAAATGCCTCAATTTTTAGATTGAAGGAGGCAGAGGGACCTGTGGATGTCTGAGGAGGGGGTTTTTGGTTAGCAGCATCAAAATCACCTAATACCTCAGTCTTTATATCTTTAGAAGGTTGCTTAGTGCCAGATGAGCTCTCATCACTAAAGTGCAAAATCCTGGGTTTTTTTCTTTTGAAAGAAATCTTAATTGTCTTGCTGGGACCTGACTTCAGAAAGTCTTTAGCTAGACTCTGTGATACAAATGCCTCTCTAACTTCAGGATGCAATGTATCCATATGGATAAAACCATAAACTTTCTTGAGTTTTTTACTTGATGCTCAACATCAAAGGCAGTGAAATCCCATTTCCCAATAGCAAGAAGTTTCCTATGTGAAGACTCATAAAAGGTTCTTCCTATTTTACCATGTAACCCAAATTTTGTTGATGACAAATCTTGAAAGGAAATATCCCAATGACAAAATAGTTTGGTCAAATGCATAACAAAGGGCAGCTTAAAGTCCTTTTCTAGGATTTTTCCTAATGTCACTAATGGTAGACATCATGAGGTTAACCATAAAAAAGGGCAAGTTGATATGATGATTGTAGTAGATGTACCAAAAAAGACAATAATCCAACTCAATCACATAATCCACACTCCTTACCCTAGGTATAATAATATCAGTATTATATTTATGGGCAATCTGAAACTCAGGAAACATTGAGGTGAAAGGCAGTTTTGATTTAAAGTTGGGTCTGGCAGGATTAGTGACAATTTTATCAAATTCTTCCTTATCAATTTCAGGGCACTCTTCGATCTTCATCCATTTTACTAGCCATTTCCCTAAGTTAGGAATTTCATACACCTCAAACAATAAGCTTAAGGAAACTACCCGAGTTTCTCCACCCAGAGATACAACAAAATGCTTATTATCAATAATTTTGAGTGAGCTATAAAATTCATGTACCAAATCTAGGTAGTAGCGGGGGCATTCATACATTAAGAAGGTCTTCCATTTCTAGTCACCGAACCATTTGACGATTTGGGAGTCCTTTTGCTCTATAAAATCCCAATCCATATTTTTTGGATGAATAAAATTGAGGGATAGATTTCCTCATCCAAGCTCTCATTAGATTCATCGACAAGTTTCAATTTTTGGCTTAATGGGTTTTCTTTTATGGGCATTTGACTGGATTTGATGGTGGTCGCCTTCAATTTTTGCTTTTTTGAGCCTTAGTCTTTTGTCTCATAGTCATTTAGAAGAAAAGGGGCAAGGGTTTGTTTTGGTTGATGAGAAGGATGAGAAGGATAAAGAGAGTACAAGAAATAAAGAAAAAGAGAGAGGAAACCAGAGAGAATAGAGAAGTTTTTTAAGAAAATAAGAAAGAGATAAATGAAGAAATAATAAAAGGAGAGAGAAGTTAAAAAGAAATAGAGTAAATAAAAAAAGAATAAAAATGAAAAGAAGCAAAAAATAAATAAAAACGGGCGGGATTTTGAAAAGAGAAATTGGGGAGAAAAGTGGAAGCTTTTTCAAAAAGCTGACAATAATAATTAAACACATTGAAAGCTTAAAAAGTTGCCATTGAAAACTGAAAAAGTGAATTGACACCCAATCAATCAGTCATAAAAATTTAGTGGTGTATTTTTTAGACACATGTGAACTAGAAAATGATTAGAAACATTGGTACTTCTATATACTTATCTAGACACATTATTAAGCAAGAGTAGATACATTGAAAAGACATGTAAATATGATTCATATTACAAATATGATAAAATTATTATCCATATCTACTCTAGACATTTATCTAGCATGTTGATCTAGATACAATTCTAATATGCATTTCTAAGCATATTTTGTTGGAAAAAGAAAATCTAGACAAATATAGGATACAGAGATACCTTGCTTCTAGTTTTTAGAAGTACCCATGCCCAATTTTCTTTTGATTTCAAAGAATCTATCTTCCTTCAAAGGTTTGGTGAAGATATCTGCCAGTTGATTTTCAGTTGATACAAAATTTAGCTTGATATCTCCCTTTTAAATGTGATCTCTAATGAAGTGATGACGTATTTCTATGTGCTTTGTTCTGGAGTGCAGAATGGGATTCTTCGTTAAGTTAATTGCACTTGTATTATCACATAGAATAGGAACATGATCTAGACCAATTGTATAATCTTCAAGTTGTTGTTTGATCCACAAAATTTGAGTAACACAATTTTCGACAACAATATATTTAGCTTCTGCAATGGATAAAGCAACTGAGTGTTGTCTTCTACTAGACCAAGTTATTAGAGACTACCTTAGAAAGTGACAAGCTTCAGAGGTGCTCTTTCTTTCTACTCTATAGCCTGTATAATCTACATCAGAGTATCCAATCAGATCAAAACCAGTATGTTTGGAATACCACAAGTGTAACATCCCCTACCTATTTCTACCTGAAATAGGCAAGAAGCGCTACTTTCCACTGAGGTCACCCATCATAGGATTTCCCCAGGGGCCTTTTATTTAACTATTATCCAACTTTGACCGAGTTTGACCAAACCTAGTTTTAAGCCCATTTTGATTATTTATTTTTGAATTACTACTTATTTTGGTCCGTTAAAATACCTATTAGGCACTATCAAACATTTCTAAAAAATCGCGTAGCATAACGACTGTCCTGGTAACTAAGCCCCATGTAATCTGCAAAGAAAAACACTTATAAATCATCATCTAGCCTTATACCCCTTCAGGACCCTCTGGTCCTCCGTATCACAGTCAACAACATCATATCAAACTTATTGCATCAATCACAGGTCACAGACCTATCAGCACACAGGCATGCAAAAGCATATTTCCATTTTTAAGCAAAATTGTACATACATTCAGTTTAGAGTTTTAGTTATACAACATCCCATACTCCCGAACTATCTATGTACATGAGTGCATCTATGTATACAAAGTACAAAAAGGGAAAACAAAAAGAAATACCAACAGACTCTAGGGCAGCTACACTGTCGATGACGTCTGATGCTGGTCCACTTTTTGTAGACTACCTGCGCATTGAAACACCAACACGCTGAGTATAACCCTCAATGGTGGCTTAAACCAAATATATTATGTCAATTCATGCAACATGCATTATGTAGTGTTCCTCACACAATAAGTATTTTCTACAGCTCTAAATCTATTTATTTCTTTCTTCTAATTTACTTACCTGTTAATCTTAGTTTTCTTATCAATTACTTCAATTTATTTACTTTACAGGCCCATACTAAACATACTACACTTTAAGACACTGGATAGCGGGATGTGTCTTATGTAGTGGTCCATTTTTAGGGCTTACGTAGCTGCACCTACCTTCCCAGATACTCAGGGACCTATAGCAGATAGCGGGGACACATCCGTAGACTACCCCCAGTATCTGCACCTGATAGCAATAAGCACCAATGGTGGATACTCAGGGACCCGTCCGTAGACTAATCTCAATCCACAATAATACCCTGTAGTGCAGTGGCTCATCACAGAACCTAAGCGGCTGCATCCATCATAACTAATACCTGGCAGTGGGCCTTAGAAGGACCGACTACCTAGCAGCTACTCTATCTTTAGTTGACCAGTCAACCCATCTAGTGGGTGTCTAACTGATGGGCCATTTACCATTTTAGACTATTATTATCATTATTATACCATTACGTTACATTTTATGTCGATATTACACAATACATTGTAACTTTGCCTACGGTCGCAAAGTTACTATTCATTTGGTCAGTTTTTGCAATTGACACTATTCATTTGGTCAATTTTACCTTTTACACTTTTCATTACTTATGCCATTCAAGTTCTATTTTCATCAAATCTTTACCCCCGTATTCTTATTAATGTACCTATCATAAGGCACATTATGTTACCATGTTTTTTGTCACATATTTCACTCAAATAAATTATGTTTTCATGCCTTATAATGTACTCAATTTCTAAGTCACTTTACTCGTGATTACTACTCTTAAATTACACACTATCGCGACCCGAACTCGACGCGTAATGCTAGCAAGGCCTGCATGACGTGGCTATCAAGTGAGAGAGTGAGTCGGCACTAATTGGTTAGGGTGCAGTTAGTCACCGAACAAGTCTAGTCTACTTTCTGGGTTCAAGGTAATTTTAGCTTAGGGAAGGTATTAGGCACCCCACGCCACGTTGTTTTTTTTATAGGGTTTATTGTAAAAAAAATTTAGATAGAATAATTCATTTGTTTTAAAGTAACTACATCCCTATTTAATTATTGTTTATGATTGTCTTGACCCAGGGCTGGACGACGTGCATGCCGAGGATCGGAATGTTATGGCAATTTTCAAAGTGACTAATTATGGACTAATTTCAGGTATCTTTATAATGTGTAGTAGTTTAAATGCTTATTAGATGATTTGTAGCAAAATAACCTATATAATAGAATTATTTATTCATTTTTTTTACCAATGGAATAATTTGAATACATATATTTTAGTATTCGATTCCTTTTATTTGCTTGTTTATTATTTATTTATTTACTATTAATTAAAAGTTATTTATAATCTTTAGTCAATATAATTCTAATTTTTAGGCTTCAATTTGAATTAATAATAACATATCTTGAGCATTTATATTGATTATATAAAAGGCTGCCAATATTACTTAAATTATTCTAAAACATCTTGTATTTTTATTTGACTCAACAAGAAGTTTTTGTATAAATTCTATTAAAATAAACCACATAAGTATATGCATATATCCTTAAAAAAATTATATAGATATATACTTATGCATACATTCGTACAATTATGCCTATGTATGAGATATACAGTCCCATGCATTCTATTAAAAATGATTTATTTCATCTATTAGTTGCCCTTTTTTTTTTATCTTTTTTGGTTTTTTATGATATTTATGCTAAAAAAATTTAATTTCAAATCCTTTCATTAATTAAAATTTTTTACTAATTAATTTACTAAAATGAAATTTATTATTCCATAATTATGAAATGACCAAAATGCCCCTGTTAGGAGCCTTACCGTCTACTATTCCCTGAGGGGCAAAACTATCTTTCAGGTAGCCCATAAATATCTGCTTCCTGGCTTTTTCTCCACGCCTCAGCCGACACCACCTCTTTTTTTCAATTGTTTTCTTTCTCATGTCTGCCACTTCCTATCTCATAACTCGACTCTCTTCTCTAGAAGCAAAAAAAAACTTCTCTCTTTTTCTTCTATCACGCCTTCTTCTATCCTTATCTCTTCCTCGAGCCTTTTCTCTTGATCTCTTCACTTATCATTTTTCATCTAAACACTAAAATCTCACTTCTAATCCTCATCTGGATCTAACTCTTTTTTAAAAAAAAAAACTTTTGCTAATTATTACTTCCCTCTGTTATTCTAATTTTTAAGGTTGAAAACGCAATTTAGAGATGAATCAAAGAAGAGAGCGGCTACTCATTCTATTATACTCCTTTGATGCAAAGGAAGAGACCAGATCTAGTTTTTTCGTGGTAGAAATAGCCATAAAAGATTCTAAGAAGGATTGAAGTAGAGAGGGTAAGCTTCACTAAATTATTCTTTGGTTATAAGTATATTAACTCTTCTACATGTATGTTTTCTTTTACTCGATTTCTGATTAGTTGATGTTTTTCATATTGAGGAAATGTTTCAAAGACGATGTCTAAGAGAAAAAGGGGATTCTTCAACCCTGCCCACCTTTCTACTTCTCACGATACCTATCCTTTAAGCTGAGTTTCTGCTATTTGTATATTATGTGTCTGATTTTTTTTAATATTTAAAGAAAAAGTCTTTTCTTTCATTTCCCCTTTTCACTGATTCCGTTTTTTATCCAGTTTTTTACTATTTTTTATTTATTTTAGTATCTTGTATACTCTTGGAATGCTTCTGTGTTGGTGCTACATGTTTTGATTTTCAAATCTTTTCTTTTGCTCTTGTGTTTTCATGATTTCTCTGTTTTTTTATACTAGCTTTTAGTCTCTGTTCAAACTTTTATCGGTTTTAACATCTCTTGTATTATTTTTAAGTTGCTTATACTTAAAAATTTCTGGATGCTCTTTTTTGCTTTGTTTGCTTCCCCTTTGTTTTCTTTGAAAGGATTCTCGAAAATTATTTGACAGAGATGTGCTCAATTCTTTTATTTTTATACTTATATCATTAATAAAAAAAACTTCTTTTTTTTTTTGCTTTTATGTTGTTTTGTTTGTTTTATTTCTTCTTTTTCCAGTCCATTGTATTTCTATTAATGTTCGTTAGGAAGTTTACCTAATTATTGCTATCTGAAGATTGCGATTCCTAATAGCTAAACTATTTGTGATGATATGGCTTTCCTTTTTAGTTGAATTTTTCTAACTTTTATTTTCGTTCGAACTCATTATGTTGAGTGGTTGTGCTGGTAGCAGTCTAAGATTTATACTTGTGGGTATTTGTGTTACTCTCTGTTTCTTGCTTACTTAGACAAAATTTATTATTATTATTATTTTTTACCCTTTTCTTTGAAAAGAATTATGGTTTGATTTTTTTATTTTTTTAAAAGCTTTTTCACACTTTATTTTGGGGTCTAATGATGATTGAAAGCTATATGAAGTTTGCTATTTTGAATCTATTTGGGGTGTTTTATTCTTTCTCGAGATGTTGGCAGCATCGATTATTTAGGCTATAGGAGTATTTGATATGTTAGTGGCTTCTGGGTTTTATACTTTCAACTCGTAGATTTGTTGAAAGCTAGCCTAGGATTGTTACACCATCTTGGTGTTCTGTTATCATAGTGGTGTAATTAGGTGCCCCATTACATATTCCATTATTAGTCTTAAATTTGCAATTTGATAGGTACCCATCTTAGAGATAGGATGAATCCCTAAATGACTCTTGACATGCAGTGTGTGTAGATGTTGATCCTGAGGGCCCTTTTATCCTAATATATTTTTTTCTTACATGAATTTGCCTTTTATTAACAATATAACCATATTTTAAGAACCACAGGGATCATTTCTAACCATCCTTATATCTTATAAGAAATCAAATTCTCACTTTTATAAATAATATAAGGATTTGGTTCAAAACAACAAATCACAGATCATATACATGGCTAACTTCCTTTAACATGTTAAAGTCATTACTGACTTAGAGAAAATCACTTACATTATTGATATGTTACCTTATATTGAGCTTTTCTTTGATGTTTGATGCTGTGGAGTTTTTTGCTTTCTTGTTTTCTGATGCCTTTTCCTTGCTGCTGTTCTTTTTCCACCTCCTTCTTACTGCTCTATCTCCTCTCTCCTTTTTTGTGTTTGTTTTCTTTTTCTCCCTTCTTTTTTCTATTTTTTTTTCTCTGTGTTTTTTTTACTCCCATTTTTTTCTCTCTGTGTCTTTAATGCATTCAACTACTGCTATTTATAACAATTTATACTCTCACCTTTTTTTACTGTAAAAACAATCCCCCTCACCCCTGTATACTCTGTAGGTGCAAAAATGGGTTGGCTACAACTGTGGACTTAGACTTGGACTGCTGTTGGCTACTGGTCATTTTTGGACTGTAGGCTATTGGGCTTGGGCAATTTCAGCCCAGCTGTCCTCCTCTCTCTTTTTTTGAAATGTTGTAATATATTTTTTTTTGTAATTTTTATTGTTTCCTTTTTTGTTGTAAAAATTTTTATGGTTGTAATTTGTTTAATTTATATTTTTTGTAATTATTAATTTATTATTTTTGTAATTAGTTTAATTTACTTTTTGTAATTTATAATTGATTTCTTTTAATTTTTGTAATTAATTATTTTCCAATTCATTGTAATATGTTATTATTTACTTGATTTCTTTTTTTTATTGTAATTAATTTGATTTATTGTAGTTAATTTTTATTCGCCTTATTTTATTGTTATTATTATTATTGTTATTTTTTTTGTTGTACTTTAAGATTAATATGATACATTATTAATTCCTAATTTAGGCATGCTTGAATGAACAAATTCGTACGATTATACCATTTACACACAACAATAAAAATCAAACCATGTAATGAAATTAAATTGATTACTAAAATACATTCATAGATCATATAAGGTAACATTCATTATTTTTTTATCATAAAAATTTATTAAATTTTCACCACCTTTTTTTGTCATAAAAATAATTGGAATGATAAAGTTTCAACTTAAGTACTGAATTAAATAGTATAGCTTATAAATTTTATGTAAACTAATCAACAATAGTATCGTTACCACCCTAAGACTTTTATTAATGAGAAGCACATAACCCCTCACCCTTAATTCATTTTCATTTTGGGATATACTTATGAAGGCCGGATGAAAATGAGTATCTACACACACAATTGCATCCATTACCTAACTATACATGCCATGCCCATTTTTAACACAATTTCGGCCACCATGAACACACACTTTCTCACATGAATTCCTTTCCTATTTAATCTACAAATTTTATTAATTCAATACCATATGCATACTTATAATGTCAAATTGCCTAATTACATGCAATTACCCTATTTTCTCACATTTCCATACAAGTTCATGCATATTAAACTAATCAAACAAAATTGGCATAAGGTATTTGAATTAATCCACATACCTAGGGTGCATTCACACCCCTTTCTCCACCACTTGACCCTTGAATTGCTTGCTCCCTCTCACTTGAATTGTTTACCCCTAACATACACCAAAATTAGTTTAGAAAAATTCTAAAAAATAATCTATAACTCCAATTTAAATTCTAAAATCATAGTAAATCTTAGAATGACCTAAGCTACCTATATCGAAAATAAAAAAAAAATGAGATTGAAGGGTTTTTGCTTACTTAGTGCATTATTCACCCAAGTGATGAATTATGCAATTTTGAACTCCTTTCTTCACCTTCTTGGTAGAATTGAGGTCCCTAGATTATGGAGGTTTTAATCCTATAATTTTTTATGAGATTGGGTGGAATTTAGGAGAGAGAAAATAAAAAAAATGGTGTGTTTTCTTTGGTGTTCACGTTGGCTTTCTTTGCTTGGGGAGGAAGATGATGAATGGCACATGTATGGATAGTATACACATGTGAGATTACCATCCGGGCACATCCCGGAGTTATCCCGACCCGACCTCATTTTATCTCCGTAAATAGTAGTTCTTGACCTAATATGAATTCTTAGTTCTGCTAAATTTTTTAATTCATTCATTTTCCCTATTTTTAGGCTCGTCAAATTTTTATGACCAGTACGCTAGTCATCGGACTCGAAATGATGATCCGCAACGCGGGAAACATCACTCGGGCCCTGAAGGTACTGTTCATAAGACTTTGACTGTCAGGTATTATAACAAGTCTAACTCTTGAGTTCCTAGAAGATATCTAAGTATCCTCTTTATAGCAATTAGATGTAACTCCTTGGGTGCAAATTGGAATCTATCATAGAGACATACACTAAAATGTATACCTAGTTTGCTGGCAATAAAGTATAGAAGTGAGCCGATCATTCCTCTATAGAGCTTCTTATCTACACATTTTCCTTTGTCATCTTGCTCCATTTTTATAGTTGGACTCATTGGAGTAGTACAAGGCTTTGCTTCTAACATTTTGAATTTATTGAGTAACTCCTTAGCGTACTTCACTTGATTGATGAAAATTCCTTCCTTGCATTACTTGATTTGTAATCTAAGAAAGAAAGTGAGCTCTCCTATCATACTCATTTGAAATTCCTTTTTCATTAATTGTTTAAATTCTTTGCAAAGAGACATTAGTAGCACTAAAAACTATATCATCCACATAGACTTGAACAATAAGCATATGAGATGATTTATGTTTAATAAAAAGTGTTGTGTCTATTTTACCTCATTTAAAATTATGGGCACATAAGAAATTACTTAACCTTTCATACCATGCTTTACGTGCTTGTTTTAGACCATACAAAGCTTTACTAAGTTTGAGAACATGATTTGGATGATCTAGACTTTCAAAACTAGGAGGTTGTTCTATAAATACTTTTTCATTTAGAAAACCATTAAAAAAAGCACTCTTAACATCCATTTGATATAGCTTAAAATCTTTAAAATAGGTAAAGGCAATAAAATTTTAATAACTTCTAAATGTGCAACTGGTGCAAATGTTTCATCAAAATCTATACCTTCTTCTTGATTACAGCCTTGTGCCACAAATCTAGCTTTATTTCTAATTACATTGCCTTATTCATCTAATTTATTTGTAAACACCCATTTAGTGCCAATAATAGAATGGTTTTTAGGTTTAGGAACTAATACCCAAACTTTATTTCATTCAAATTGGTTAAGTTCTTCTTACATAGCAAGAATCCGACTTTCATCATTTTGAGCTTCAATAAAATTTTTGGGTTTAATTTAAGAAACGAAACCTACATCACCATAGTACTCCCTTAATGCTCTTTTGGTTATCATTTTTTGTAGAAGGACCAGTCAATAAATTTTCCTTAGGATGATATTTATGAAAACTCCAGTCTCTTGGCAGATCTAGATGTTGATCTACGGGTTATTCTGATTGATGATTTGTTTTGACGTCTTGATCTGGACTCTGATCTGGGTGTTGATCTGATTGTTGATGTGGATCATCTTGACTCTTTATTTTCCATAGTGGTTTCTTTATTTTTCTTTTAATTTTCTTCTAGACCTATTTTATCATCAGAAACACACGTTTCTCTAGTGTGGATATCAGATGTATCAAATTTAACATTAATATATTCTTCTACAGATAATGTTCTTTTATTGTATACCCTATATGCTTTGCTACTAGAGGAATATCCTAGAAATATACCTTCATCGGTATTAGAATCAAACTTTCCTAAATTGTTTTTATCATTAAAGATATAACACTTACAACCAAATGCTTGGAAGTAACTTATATTGGGTTTTCTGGCCTTCTATAGCTTGTAAAGAGTTTTTTGAAGAACTGATCTAATGGTTGTTCTATTCAGAATGTAACATGTCATGTTGATAGCTTCAGCCCAGAAATACTTGAGCAAGTGGTACTCATTAATCATTGTTCTAGCCATTTCCTATAATGTTATATTTTTCCTTTCTACAACACCTTTTTTTGGGTGTTCTAGGAGTTGAAAAGGAATGATAAATACCCATCTTATCATAGAAATCTTCAAATCTTTTATTTTGGAATTCTCTTCCATGATCACTCTTTAGATTGGTGATCTTATATCCTTTTTCATTTCGGATCTTTTTGCTTAATTTTTCAAAAGTTTCAAAGGTATTACTTTTGTTGCCTAAGAACAGAGTCCAAGTGAATCTTATGTAATCATCTATAATGGCAAACACATAAGATTTGCCGTTTAGACTTGTAGGAGTAATGGGTCTAAACAAATCTAGGTGCAACAATTCAAGTGCCTTTTTAGTTGTGATTTCTTTATTAGATTTGAACGATGATTTGGTCTGCTTCCTCGTTTGACAAGCTTTACACACATACTCCTTTTTAAAGTTCATCTTAGGTAAACCTTTGACTAATTCCTTTCTAGATAGCTTCTCTAATGTGTAAATGCTTGCATGGCTATGCTTTCTATACCATATTCTACTCTGATTATCTTTGGAAATTAAGCAAGTAGCACTTTTATTTTTTAACTCTTTTAAATTGACTAGATATATATTTCTTGATCTGTGTCCAGTTAGAACAATTTTATTTGTTCTAATTTCCTCTACTCTGTAATGATCTGACTTAAAAATTACTCTTTTATTTTTGTTAAATAGTTAGCTAATGCTTAACAGATTGAACTTTAGACCATCCACAAATAAGACATCTTCAATGCACAAATTTGAGCTAATTGATCCTATTCCAATAATTTTTCCTTTGCTTTTATCTCTAAACTAACATTTCCACCATCTATCATGGTCAACTTATTAAACTTTGACTTGTCCCAAGTCATGTATCTAAAGCAGCCACTATTTATGTTCTATTTATTTGATCTACTGCTCCTTAGACATGCCTTCATAGAGATCGAGCAGATTTAGGTACCTAATTTCTATTGGATCCTGTTTTGTTAGTAGCATTAGAACACTTAGGTACTTTTAGACCAGCAGAAAAAGGTTTTACTTCTGGACTAGTAGAAGACTTAAGTTCTTTTCCTTTAGAATTTATTGATGAATGTTTCTTAACCCACATTGATTTTACAGAGTTAACTTTCTTCTTAGAGTAGCAGAATTTGGACACATGTCATTCTCTACAATAATAAAAACATGTAGTAGAAGGGATATTAGAAGTATAAAAATTATGATACTTATATCTTTTAGATACATGTTTTTGTTTAATGACATTCATTCTAGGTGCATTTTTGTTGCTATGTTGAGATGTGTTATGAACAACAATTTCTTTTCCTTTGTCTAGTTTTGCTTCAAGTTTATCTTTCATTATGCGTATCTCCTTGTCTTTTTAATCACATAAATTTCTTAATATTGCACATTCTTCTCTAAATGCATTATATTCTTTTTTTCTAATAGAGTATGCTTCTTTTTAAGGTTACTATATCCATCATGTATTTCTTTAAATCGTTGCAGCATATTTTCATAATCATTAGAAACACATTCAAATGCTTACCTCACTATCGCTAGGTTTTTTGTCTGGTCCTGATTCTTCTAGGGTAGTGATCTAGACTTTTTTATCTAGACAGGCTATTAGACCAACGTTCCCAGTCTCCTGATCTACTTCAAAATTGTCACTAGATTCGTCGCTGTCACTCCATGTAGCCACTTTAGCTTTCTTCTTTTGCTTTTTTAATTTCTTTTTTTGATTAGGACATTTGGTTTTGATATGTCCAAATTTGTTACAAACATAACAGATAACATGCTTAGAAGTAGGTTAATTCCTTTTTGGTTGATGATGTCTTTTTCTAGAGAACTTTTTCCCTTTCATACCTTTTTTGTATAACTTCTTGAACTTTCTGGTGATCATGGCTAGTTCTTCATCGTTAGAGGAACTATCACTACTCTTTAATTTGAGAGCAACGGATTTCTTCTTTTCTTCTATTTGTTATAATCCCTCTGCTTCTTCTTGAGCTTTAATGACAAGCTTAAAGGCTATGAGTGAGCTAATAATATCATCATATTTCTGATTGGTAGAGACTTCCCTCATTAGAATAGCCATTTAAGGTGTCCATTTAGAGTTTAGAGATCTAATCAGTTTTCTGATCTAATCTTGCTCACTAATGATCTGATCGAGTCCTTTTAATGAGCTGGTAATTTTGACAAATCTATCACTCATTTGAGAGATAGTCTCATCAGGCTTCATTTTGAATGCTTCAAACTCACTTATTAGAACATGGAGTCTAGAGTCTTTGACTTGATCTGTACCTTCATATATGGCAATAAGCTCATCCCATATTTCTTTAGCAGTGTCACAAGCAGAGACTCTATTGAACTCATTAACAACAAGAGTACAATAAGGATTGTTCATTGCTTTGGCATTCATTTCAGTTTCATGTCGTTCTTTCTCATTTTAAAAAGCTTCAGCTTTGGGTTGGTTTGTAGTAAATGACATGGGTTTCTGATAACCCTTTAAAACAGAAATCCAGCACTCCATATCTTACTGTTGCAGATAGCACTTCATCCTAGCTTTTTAGAAGGCAAAATTTTCACCACAAAATAGAGGTGGTCTGGTAGAAGACTGACCTTCAGTAAAGATAGTATTGATCTGGTGGTTAGAGGATGTTGCCATGTTTTGATGGATATCTCTAGGTGATTAAACCTTTGGGAATAAGAATTGCTTTGATACCAATTGTTGGTCCCAAAACACTCAAGAGGGGGGGTGAATTAAGTGTTTGAAGATTTTTAAAAATAGTTGATTTCTAATCTTATCCCCTTTTTTGGATAGAATAAAAAGTTGTTTTCTAGTAGAAGCAAATAAATTGAGAGAATAATCTTCTAGTGGGAGAGTAAAAATACAAATTTATAACCTTTTTGAAATAAAATTTAATTTAGACACTAAAACTTTGTCAAGCTTTGGAAAACACAATACAGAAAATAGACAAGCAATTTCTAAAAGAGTAAAGTAGAGTAGAAAAGCAAGATCAAGAATTTTTGTAGTGGTTCCGCTATCTCAAACCTACATCTACTCCTCAAGACAACATACTTGAGATTTCCACTCTTCTTGACTCTTTTGTATGGCAAGAGTCAAAGCCAAATTCAAACTTAAAAAGCTACCCACAAAGCTTTTCTAGACAGTAGAAACTCTTTTACAAAATCTATCCACTTGATCTTAGCACATTTAAAACAAGTAAAAAGTTTTACAAGAAGAAAAATCCTCTCTAAAATTAATTACAGCAGAATCTATAATTAAATTAAGGATAGAGTGTGTAATAGATGAAGCTCAGATGTGTGGAAGTATAGAATGGGTCTAGAGCACGAATCTTTTTAGAGATGAAATTTTTCCAACACTTTCTTATCTCTTTTTCTAAAGAAATGTGTCAATAAATAGTTTAGGATTACTTATGATCGTTTAAAGACAACTGTAGTCTGTTAAAAGCCAACAGTAACTGTTAAAAGTTATCGTTATTTTGTCTGTTACTGTCTAAATCAACTGTTTAGAACATTGCCTAGATCAAAAAGACTTGATCTAGTCAGTTGATCTATAACCATTTTTAGACAATTTCTACTTAGTTTCTTCAATAAAAAAATTTCAGTTATTTTTCAAACAAAAACTACTTGTATGCATTGTTTATGACTAAAATGCATGTGTGAGTTTGTAATACTCAAATTTAATTTTTACAATAATGTTCCCTAAAATCTTTAATTTCTTCATAGCAACTTCATAGAGCATATGATTCTTCACAGGGTCTTCATTTCTTCTTTTAATCTTTTCAAGTAATCCATTTTTAACAATATCTTGAAATTATTACTAATGATACATAGAAATAGAATAGAAGTAATTTAAAGTTTTTAAAAATCATCAAAATACTAATTGTACAATACACATAACTTTTGAAATGTACATCGAGTGATTGTCTTTTAAAAATTATATGTCTATATGTATGATCAAAATTTGTGCTCTCACCAAATAAATGTCAAGAAAATTTCTCCTGTTGGAGGAATATTATAATATTTGACTGTTGAGTGGTTAGGTGCATCATGTGCCCTAATTAAGATGCCAAGATCAATAGGCGTGATATTATGAGTGTATGAAATTATAATTTTGATATGAACAGCTACGAGATATGAGTATGAATATTTATATGAAAAAAATTATGACTTTGTGGGACATTTACAAATGGAGTAAGTTTATGAAATAATTAGATAGAAAATGATTGTTATATAAAAAGAAATTCGGTTGATTATGAAATTTTATTAATTATTTATCAGTTAGCGGATATTATAAATAAAAATTTATTTATTCTCTTTTGTATTTATAGTTTTATTGAGTAGTATACTCATTTTTATTGGGTTTAGAAAAAAGGTTAAACTCACACATTCTTTGATGGACAAATAATTAAATTATAAAATAGAATATATATGACAAATAAATAATATGATTTTATGGCCACTTAGCGTGATAAAATCTATTGCAAATTCAGCATGAAAGATTAAAAAAAAAAGGGATAATAATAATAATAATAAATGATCAGAATTGTATCTTGCAATTAATTACCCGAGGAAGGATTGTATCTCCAAAAAAATTGACAGATATCTTACTTAGCAATTAAAGTAAAGAAATCATAGACCACGTGCATGTATCCAATCCGTCAAACCAAGAAAGTCGCTCTACTTTTCAATTCACGTGTTTTCCCACTCAAGTTTTGATGGTAATATTTCTGAGGCGATTGCCGTTCTCGGTGCTGGATATGCGAATACACATTTATATTTATATGGTCAAATCAATTTTCTGCTATTAGAGAAAAGATACAGAGAGATGAAGAGATGTTAGTTAACGACTTGACGGAGTGGAACTAGTTATTTAGTGGACAATTATGGTTCCCATTTTCAGGAAAAATTTCTATTCTTTTACTTTATTGAAATTTTCAAGCCATTGGGTCAATTAATAAAATAATTTAATGGTTAAAAAGTAAAAGTTGAATGCATTTATAGTTGTGCAAATATCGGATTGGATCAAAATTCGATCCGTTCTTAAATTTTTTTAAATATACAAGTGAACTTTTTGAATTTATATTCGGATCCGACTCAAATGATCCTAAATTTAAATTAAAAAAATTTGCTTTTTTATACTCTTTAAATTACTACAAAAATTCCTCAAATCCAACACATATATCTCAAAATTACTATAAAAATAAATTTTTTACATAAAATCAATTAAAGATTAATAATAAAATAATAAAAAATAGTAGTTCAGATTGGGTTGTTGGGTTTCACTTAAACAAATCTGACCCGACCAACTACCCAAAAATTCCAAAATTTTTTTTATTCAATTAAAATAACCTAAAAAAATTCAAAAAATTAAATTTAGATCGATCGAATTTTTCGAATCGGACCCTTTTTACTCACCCATTAAACCACCAAACCATCTCTACATTTTTATGCAACCTAGAAAACGTGGTTCAGATCCGGTGACCAAATGGAGTACTCGGACTAAACTCGAGCTATGAGATCCGCATATTCTAATTCCCCATCATGCATTGGCGGATGTATGGACCCCAACTTTCTCTCCCTCTGAAATCTTCGCTGAAAAATAATTCAATTTTGTTTGTTTATTTATTGAATGAATAAGAATCAAAATTATGAAGCCTTTTCTAGTAGGTAAAGCTATGTTGCGTGGTAGTTTTAAATGCATAGCTAAAGTAAAATAAAATTGAACCGAAAAATTGAATTTTTAAAAAAAATTAAATTAAATATATCGAAAATCGAATAGGCCAAACTAAATAAGTTAAAATAATTATTAGTTCGATTTAATTTTTAATTTTAGTTTAATTTTGCTCACCCCTATACACTTGCATATCTATATATTTGCATGCTCACAATATTTAAAGTTTTTTTTTCAATTTTGAATACACATTAAATATTTATAAAATTTTCAAATTCATGTACTCGTATTTTTTTTAATATGCACTTACAGTGACATATTAATATATTATGTTTTATGAGTCAATATAAAATTATATATAACTTTAATTAATAATTAAATATTACAATTTTACTTTATTATATAAATTGATAATATATCTTCTTTCATTATTTGTAGCATATTAATTTTATAAATTTATTACTCACTATTATCATTTTTATAATTTATATTATAATTATCATTTATATATAATTTTTTATTAATAATATATAATGTATCAATATTTTATTTTTTTAAAATTATCCTATTGGTACTCAGTATCTATATAACATGGAGGTAGAGCCTCATGATATGCACGCGCGTCTTT
>CANXYI010380349.1:0-12179 GCA_948208565.1 Hura crepitans | reverse complement strand
GTTTGGACGTTTAAAATTACATAATTTTAGCCTAAAACGACGTCGTTTTGATATTTTTATGAAAAAAAAATAAAAAATATAAAAACTTCGGTTATTTCGATTGGTTCGGTGTGTACAATAATTCGGTCGGTTCGGTTCGGGTTTTCATATTGAATTCGGTCGGTTCGGTTTTTATTCATATACAGTTCGGTCTATTCGGTTTCGGCCGATTTTCAAACCGAACCGACCAAACCAACCGATGCACACCCCTAATTTTTGTGTGTAGTGGCTCAGCTGGTGAACCTTAGTCGCTGCACTGTCCTAGTGTAATGGCCTAGTTATTAGGACCTCAGTGGTTGCACCCAACTATATCATTAAACTGGTAAAGGCCCAGAGGACTAATACCTCTAGCAGCTACAAACCCCTAGTTGATCGGTCAACTCATTCAGTGGGTGTCTAACTAATGGGCCTACTGTTTATTAATTATATTTATTCCATTACAAATCATTTTCTTAATTTATTTCTAGATGATTAATACACAATTATGAATTATTTTTAACAGCCTATTTTTAGCTGGATAGTTATAGGTCCATTTTATTATCAGACAATTATAGGTCCATTTTTAAAAAGGCAGTTATAAGTCATTTTTTGTCCATTTCTTACCATTATTACAAGTCATTTTTCATGTCCATGTCATGTCCCTATTGCAACTTATTTTAACATAAGTATTTTTCATTACATAGTTATAGGTCCATTTTATTTTTAGGGACATAGTTATAGGTCAATTTCTATTTCCCATAGGCATTTTCTCATGCCATTTCAAACCATATTAACATGCCATTCTAAGCCACAAATACTCTCATTCCATTCAATCCAATAAGGCAATAACCATAGCCTCACATTGCCATTAAAATCAAGTATTGTACGTGTACAACTTACGTACCAATTTAGGCACACTTTAAGTCACTTTTTAGGCACATTTTAAAGTCATTATTTTCACATCATCTTACCACCATTTCCTATCCAATTAATCCTCACATTTACATCACTTTTACCTATCATTCATTACACATTAATTATCCCCATTTTCATACACATTTCATGCCATATACATGTCATACATCTCATGGTCAACATGTTACACCACACACATACATCACATACCATACCATACATGTATACCATGTCATTTCACATGCCATACCTCTTGGCCATCACTTGTCCATGATCACACACATGCACATTCTCACATCTAGTCACACACCTACATCCTATATCATAATTATGCCATACACACACATGCCATATCATGCATGTCATGCCATGATACATCATGAACATGCCTCAACCATACCATGATCATGCACCCACGTGCATTTTTTCCCATCAATCTCACACACATATCATTCATACATATGCCATACATGACAATTCCCATCATACACATCATGTACACATGCCTTATCACCTACACACATGCCATAACACAATACTAATCCTCTTGGCCAACCTAAGTTCATACACCTACAAGCCTTTTTTTCACCATAATATTTATGCACATCATTCAATTTCATGCCACATATATGATATCTTATCATATACATGCCATGCACATCACTCCCATGCCACGGCTCCATAACATACCTCTTGACCAAGGTAACTTCATTACCTTCCACTCATTTTCCCCACCAATTCACCATACAAATCATTGATATCATGTATAATTAACATCAAACTAGGCTTATATCAATAATTCATGCACAATACCTACTGAACCCATGATTTCCATACACCAATTCAACATAAAATCACATTAAAAAACAACATGGCATGCCTTTAGCATATCAAATTCACATACTTATATACAATTCAAGGCTTTTCCCACACTTTTGCACCTTAAATTTCCTTATGCTCCTTGATTCTTCCTATTGCCTATATAATACATACTCAACTTAGAAAATTCCTAAAAAATCACATAAGCTTCAAATTAGAAATCTAAAAATATAGGATTTCTTAGAATTGAGAGGACCACCAAAACTAAAATAAAAAGCAAGAAACACACTTACTCCACAAATTGAATTTTCTAGGCCACTTTATGTATATCTCTCCCTTTGGTGAATTTTCTCAACTTCTATGAATGGAGATAGAGACTAAGGGCTTTAGGGATCAATTCCCACCTAATTATGGTGATTTTTGGTGGAGTAATAGAGGTCAAATGGTGGTGGCCATGGCTAAAAATGTTGGAGGAATGTGGAGGTGGTGTCGGCCAAGGGAGAAGGAAAATGCTAGGGAAGTGAGTGATAGGTGATGACTTGGCAAGTGGAAGTCCATGTGGCCCAAAAGGAGTATTTATAGTGGTGAGTGTGTGCCTCAGCTAGTGACACGTGGCACCTAAGGTTTTCGAAAAATCCTAATTTTAGCTGAAATTTTGGGAAATTTTAAAAATTCATCTAGACCTCCAAAAATCACTATGTTTATTCTAAAAATCCTCGATTGGACTTATTTATAAGCCTATAAAATTTCACATCAAATTTCCATCAGCGAGTTAGTTAATTAATTCCTCGAAAACTCGAGAAATTTTGAAAAATTACCAAACGACCTTAGAAAATTAAAATTCCTTCACCAATGGTCTTAGGGGAATTTTTGGGTCTATCAGAGCACATCTCGAGTTATTCCTAGCCCAAGTCCATCTAAGGCTATGACCCACTAACTTATTACCCGAAACGAATTATTGGTTTTGCTAATTTTTTTATTAAGTAATTTTTATTATTTTATGGCCCGTCAAAGTTTTATGACCAGCACGCCTTGTCTCAGGCCTTATGAAGGTGACCTAGCACCTTTGGCACACTTTTTAAGCCTCAAAGGTACTGGTCACGGAGCCTTGGCTTTTGGGTGTTATAGATAGTAAGTGAATTCAATGAATTATGTATTAAATTGTATTGAATTCCTAAGTTCAAGCATGTGACATGTGTATGCTATGTATGCTAAGTATGGACATGCATGAGATTATGCTTAAATTGTGCATGTATGGTCTTAATTGAATGTTTTGAGTATGTTTAGATTATGAAACTATGAAGAAATGAACTTGGAATGGTTATAGACATAGTGGCTAAAACATGTAATGCCAAGATTAATGAGGTGTATGTGTGGTTTAATGTTTCATTGGCATAACTGAATAAATAAGATAATGTGAGAATAAGAGGTTTAGGTAAATGGTATGTAAACATCACTTAATAGGTTTTAATGTGACATGAGCTCATAAAATGAATAAATGAATGATGAATTCTATAAAATTGGGTTAGAGTAGCCATTAACCATGTATGGCCAAATGGATAATAGGGTTTGACCTAGGTGAATTTTATTGCATGGCTAAATAAAGATGCACTTGAGGTTAAATGAATGGCATAGTAGTTAAAGGAGGATATAGATCTCATGTATAAGTATGAATGAACTTTTATGTCGATGGTAATCCGTAGTATAAATGATTGAAACCAATTGACGTGTGTACATGGAATAAAAGTTAATGACAAAACACCTAGTGAAACCTTACAACGGATTATGTGAGCATATGAGACTTGAATGGAAAAGAACGATGATATATGAACAGTTGAATTATGTGACACTATAAAGGGTTTGGTATAATTAAAAGAGTAATAAACCTTAGCATATTAAATGTCAAATGGTAACATGGTAATGAATTCATAAAAAAGATAATAAGGCCCATATTAGTTAGACAACCTATTAGATTGGTTGTGTAACACCCTCTGCCCATTCTCGAATGAAATAAACAAAGAGTGTTACTTCCCATAGGTCACCTATCCTTAAGTTACCCCAGGATCTATTTATTTAACACTTATGACTTATTTCATATTATTATCCTGTCTTGATTGATCGATGGTTATTAGTATACAACCCTCTAATACTGCCTATTTTAGTATGATAAAACACCATTTCTCGACTATTATCCATTTTACAAAAATTTGGGCAGCATAACGGCTACCCGGGTAAAAAGGCAAAAATTTTCCTACACAAAAAGTACTTCTATAACCATCACAAACTCAACCCTCAATTGCTGGACCCTTCTAGTCCTCTAAATCAATCATCGACATAGTCACACAACAATCATAGGGTCTCAGACCCATAGTTATCCAACTACTAGACAGGTATGTGTTTTCATCATAAGTTTAAATTCACGCAGATTATACAATTTATTATATAAGCATCCATAATATACATCTGTTATCTAATACTAAACCCAGAGATACATGAGTGCTTTCTATATCATAACTAATAGAGTGTATAAATATATACCAAAAAGGAACTTAGCAACAATACACTGATGAAGCTAGATAGCTACCCCGTCTATAACCTGTGCATCGGAACACCGACATGTTGAGCATACACTCAGTGGTGGAATTGACACAATAAATGCATGTCATGAATGCAAATACTCATATGAGGTCATATGTATAAATAAATAGACAATATAACCAGTTTCATGTAGGTTTATCAGATCATGTACCAATTATGTACTATATTTTACAGTGCCTTGTCATGCAAGTAACTAGTTCATATACCATCTGGTCACTAAATTATTTAAATCCATGCATTTATTCAATTGTCACTATTAGTAGTCAAGTAATGTTATATTTATTAATTCTAATGGTCAGTATAAATATAACACCTTTCTCCATATAAGTAATGTCTCCACACCTTCAATGCAAACACAATAGTAGCCAATTCTAAATCATGTGTGGGATAATTCTTCTCATGAGGCTTTAGTTGCCTAGAGGCATATGCAATCACTTTGCCTTCCTGCATTAAAACACACCCAAGTCCATTGTGTGAGGCATTATTGTATATCAAAACTCTTTTCCTTATTAAGGTTGAGTAAGAATGGGAGCCTCCGTTAACAGTCTTTTCAATCTATCGAAATTGGCTTGACATTTATCATCCTATTCAAAACTCACATCTTTTCTTATCAATCATGTCAATGGAGCTATAATCATCAAGAAACCCTTTACGAACCTCCGATAATATCCTACCAATCCTAGGAAGCTTTAAATCTTTGTCACATTCCTAGGAGGATTCCACTCTAGTATAGCTTTAACTTTACTTGGGTCCACTTTGATACCCTCAACTGAGGTAATGTGACCTAGAAAGGCTACCTCTTCCAACTAGAACTCACATTTGCTCAGTTTAGCATATACCTGTCTTACCCTCAAAGTCTGCAACACAATTCTGAGGTGTTGCTCATGTTCCTCTCGAGTCATGGAATACACCAGAATATCATCTATGAACACCACAACGAACTAATCCAAATAAGGCTTGAAGATCTAGTTCATTAGGTTCATAAAAAGGTTATCGAGACATTAATGAGCCCAAATGGCATCACAAGGAACTCATAATGCCCATATCGAGTTCTGAAAGCAGTCTTAAGGATGACACTCTCCTTAATTCGCAATTGGAGATACCTTAACCTCAAATTTATCTTAGAGAAGATATTGGAACCTCACAACTGATCGAAGAGATCATCAATTCTAAGCAACAAATATTTATTTTTGATTGTTACTTTATTCAATTGCCTATAATTGATACATAACTGAAGCGACCTATCCTTTTTTTTCACAAATAATACGGGTGCTCCCTAAGGCAAGATGCTAGGCCTAATAAAACCTTTATCCAATAGTTCTTACAATTGCACCTTTAACTTCGTCAATTTTGCTGGTGCTATCTTATATGGTGTAATAGACACTGGGTTTATGCCAGGATATACCTCAATCTCAAAGTCCAGCTCTTGATGTGGTGGTAATCCTAGTAGTTCATCTGGGAATATATCAAGAAATTCTATTACCACTGGTATCTGATCAAGGCTAGGTGTTGTGGTATTGGTATCCACCATATAGGCTAGGAATGGTTCACATCCCTTTCGAATGAGTCGCCTGGCTATAATGGCTGAGATGATATTGGATAAGGAATTTGTTTTACCCATAATTGTTACCTCTTATCCGTCTATCATTTTTAAACCTAACCTTTTTCTCTCACAGTCAATCATACCCAGTATGACATTAAATTCATGAAAGGGAAGTTCTATTAATCTTGAATTATTAGAGGACAACGTCTATAAACTGTGTTCACTATTAAACTCTACCCAATTAGGTTGCTTACTTGAATGTCAAAGTTTATAGAGTCTAGTTCTAGTCCCCTATCTCATGCTTGTGTGGTGTAAATACAGGAATATGTGGAACTAAGATCAATTAATGCTAACGCAGGCACATCAAATAAGTAAAAAGTACCAGCAATGATGTCTAGTGCTTCAACTTCCTCCTGGGCATAGATAGCATACTGCTGTGCTGGAGCTCTAATCTCTAATCTCATCCTTTGACTAGTACTTAGCTATTCCTACCTTATCTGTCTCGATCCTCTTCTAGGTGCTGTTGTGGCTGATGCCAGGGTTTATGCAGCCTCGGGTTGTCTCTAAGGACACTCCCACTAAAAGTGGTATTTGGCTCTGCATATGAAGCATTCTCCTCTCATTTACTACCACCATTGCCTTAAGTGTCTCTTATTGCAACTCCCATATGCTGGAGGTGCACTTTTAGCGGTGGACACTGAAGCACTCGAGGCCTACTATGATAGTTGAGGCTTAAAAGGAATGGCCTAACCTAACCTTTAAGGTGGAGCCTGCCTCTGGGACTATTGTCCTGACTGTCACTAAGACTGCTATATAGGCTAGTGCTCCCTCTATCTCTTACCGCCTCTTAGAGCTAAGCTTGTCTGACTAGCTGCAAAGGGTCTCTTTCTCTGAAATAACTCCCTATTTTCCTGCATTATTTCTTTCATGTCATAGGCTACAGCTACCAATTCTAAAAAATCCCTAATCTTTGTGGTTGCAATCTATATCCACAGCTTAACATTAAGGCCCTTTTCGAACCTCTTATAGTGTTCTTACTCAGTAGGCAAGAACTCCTCAGTATATTTGCTCAGGCAATTGAAGTCCTTCTTATATTTTGCAATGGACCTTCGCCCCTATTTTAGGTCTAGGAATTCCTATCTCCTTTTCTCTTTATAAGACTCTGGAATGTATCTCTTATGAAACTCTTTCAAAAAGTACTCCCAAGTAAGCTCTACTATTGCTTTCCTCCTCTTTATTGTGCCTAACCAGTGGAAAGCTTCTTCTTGAAGGATAGAAGTAGTGCATTTCAGGCTTTCCTCCTCTGTGCACTCCAGTTGTTCTATGATTTTCATAGTCCGCTCCAACAAATATTCAGCTCTTGTAATGTCATCCTCCTTTGCACCTAAAAAATCCACTACCCCTATCTTTTTCACCCTTTCCAGGTAAGTATTCTACAATGCTAGTGGGGTAGTGAAGGTGGTGCAGGAGCTGGAGTTAGAGGTGGAGGTGGCAGAGCAATAGTGTGCCTCAGCAACTCTACTATTTATTGCAATAATGCTGGTGAGGCCTGAGCCTAAGGCTATGGCTATGGTGATGGCTGGTGAGCATCATCACTCAGCTCTAGTGTGGCTGCACTCATCTCTAGGCCATGGATAGTGGTGGGAGCATGGCTAGCCACCTCTTCGCCCCGTTTTAGTGGGGTTCGTTCACTCATCACGTATCACTATATAGAAAAACTTATCAGCTTCATGCAGTGTAGCTTTAACCTAGATACAAAATCCTAGACCTTAGCACTCCTATATAGTATGCCTAGGAATGCCTAAACCCACTCTAATATCACTAAATGTAACACCCCTTACCTATTCCCAAAGGAAATAAACAAAGAGTGCTACTTTCTATAGGTCACCCATCCATAAATTACCCTAGGGTCCATTCATTTAACACTTATGACTTATTTCATATTATTATCTTGTCTTGACTGATCGGTGGTTATTAGTATACAACCCTTTAATACTGACTATTTTAGTATGATAAAACACCATTTCTCAATTATTATCCATTTTACAGAAATTTAGGTAGCATAACGGCTACCCAAGTGAAATGGCAAAAATTTTCTTGCACAAAAAGCACTTCTATAACCATCATAGACTTAACCCTCAACTGTTGGACCCTTCTAGTCCTTCAAATCAATCATCAACATAGTCACACAACAATCACAGGGTCTCAGACCCACAGTTATCCAACTACTAGATAGGTATGTATTTTTTTTTTATCATAGTTCAGATTCACACAAATTATACAGTTTATTACATAAGCATTCATAAGTGCATCCATAATGTACATCCGTTATCTAATACTAAACCCCAAGATACATGAGTGCTTTTTATATCATAACCAACAAAGTGCAGAAATATATACTAAAAAGGAACTCAGCTACACTGCATTGATGAAGCTAGACAATTACCCTGTCTCTGACCTGCGCATCGGAACATTGACACATTGAGCATATACTAAGTGGTGGAATTAACACAATAAATGCATGTCATGAATGCAAAGACTCGTATGAGGTCATATGTATAAATAAACAAACAATATAACTAGTTCCATGCAGGTTTATCAAATTATATACCAATTATGTATTATATTTTATAGTGCCTTGTCATGCAAGTAACTAGTTCATATACCATTTGGTCAATGAATTATTTAAATCCATGTATTAATTCAATTGTCACTATTAGTAGTCAAGTAAAATTATATTTATTAATTCTAATGTTATTCAGGCCCATAATAGACAAACTACACTTTAAGGCACCGGATAGCGGGATCTATCCCGTGTAGTGGCCCACATTTTAGGCCTCAATAGCTGTACTTACCTAGTCCGATAGCAAGGATCAGTCTGTAAACCTCTCAATACCAGACCGACAGATAGTAGGGATCAATCTATGGACCTTCAAATATTTGCAAGTGGGATAGCAGAGATCAACCCCGTGGGTCCTCCCAATACCCTAAGTTAATGTCTTTAGTACAACACGGGTGGATAGTAGGGATTAACCTTGTGGGACCTCTCAATATCCATATGAAGCCAATAAGTAGTAGGGATTAGTTCACAGGAACCTCCCAATACCCAAGTGTGCAGGGTTCAACCTTAGAACCTCAGTGGCTGCACTCGCCATCACATCAATAACAGTGGCCCCAGAAAGACCAACATGCCTAGCAGCTGCTACTCCCTAGTTAACCAGTCAATCCATCCAGTGGATGTCTAACTAATGGGTTATGTCACTATTCCTTATTCTCTTATATAGTTAGTATTCATTTCCCATCTTATCTCATGTCATTAACAACACCTATACTCATTTTTTGATACAATTATGCACATTTCTCCATTTTAGGTCATTTACCATAAAATCACTATTCATTTAGTCATTTACCAAAATCATGCTTTCCATATCTCTACTCATACCAAACATAAATTCATTATTCTTGCAACCATTTTATCCCACAATCATCATTGACCTATTTATCATTATCATGCCAGTATTGTACAAATATCATCACCATTTTACATATCATTACCTATGTCACCATTACACATCATTTTAGATCACCAATTCTCAAGCTACCATTCCACACATCTTATTATTTGTATTTATATTCCTAGCATGATTTTTGCATCTCATTTCTATGTCAATGCCATACCTAGCATGCCATATGCATGAATATATATGACATCCCTTACATGCACACCATTCGGCCATACATACTACACACACCTACACTTGGTTTCTCTCACCCAAATCATACATACAATGTCATTTTCATACCATTAACAAAATCATACCTTCCATTTACATCAATTCCATGCCTAACCCTAAGTTACACCATTTCCATACACATGTATACGTACAAAATCAAGCAAAGCTACATGGCATGCATCCGTTGAGTCAAATTCACATACCTAGGGTGTGAAAACACCCATTTCTCCACCACTTAAAAGCCTTTAATGGTGTTCTCCTTCAACACCCTCTTTTTGACCTAAACATAAAGGATTTCACCTTAGAAAAATTCTCAAAAATTCTATACAACTCCAAATTGAAATCTAAAACCATAGGATTTCTTAGAATAACCTATGTTACCTAAAACAAAAATAAAAATTGAAATAAAATCACTTACACCTAACATTAACACTATTCACCAAGTATCAAAATCTCACTTTCTAGCCTTCTTTTTTTATTTCTATTAGTTAGATTAGCTTTAGGGGACTATGGAGATCAAGAAGCATGTATGGATTGTAGGATTTGGTGGTGGGAGGATAAGAGGAGAGAGAATATGGGAATGGCATCACACAAAGGGAGTTTGGGAGGGTAAAAGATGATTTTGGCACATGTGCACCCCCTTTTATATTAGTGAGGTGGACGTCTCAGATTGCGCCATATGGTGATCTGATGGTCCGTATTCTCCTGATTTTCCTTTAAACTTCAAAAATTTATAGAAATTTCTTTAGAACTCTAAAAATAGCCATTTTAATTTTAAAAATTCTCAATTAGTTCTATTAAGAGACTCATAAAATTTCAACTCAAAATTCCATCGGCAACTATAGCTACTATTCACATACTAAATTAAAATATTCTAAATAAATATCAGATGGTCTCAAAAAATTAAAATTCCTTCACCACCATGTATTGGAACTTTTGAGGTTCAGGATACGGCATTTTCAGGTCTATCTGGGCACATCCTGAAGCTATCCTGGCCCAACTTTATTTTACATCACTATTCACTAGTCCTTAACCCGAAATGATTTTATTGGTTCTACTAAATTTTTAAATTATTCATTTTATCCATTTTTCTGGCTCATTAAAGTTTTATAATCAATACGCCCTTTTTGGCTTTACTAAGGTGCCTTGACTCACAAGGAGCACTATTCATGCCATGGAGGTACTGTTCATAAGACTTCAACTTACGGGCATTACAGGTTGACCAGTCAACTAGGGACTTAGCAGCTGCTAGGATATTAAAGTGTCCTATGTTCATGACGGGTGCGACCGTTGAGCTTTTAGAGGAGAACCCCTGCACATTTTAAACTGTTAAATTACATGTTGATATGTTAGTGCGAGTGTAGCCTCCATTGAGGTCCATAAGGGCCACATCACATGTGTTATGCTATGTTTATGTTATGTTATGACGGGTGCAACAGTCGAGGTCCAGAATGCAGACCTTTACACACCCTCTTAAGACAGGTGCGGTTATCGAGGTTTTAGACGCCACACATTGCTATATGATAGGTGCAACCATTGAGGTCCAAAATGTGGGCCCTCGCACACATTTAGATCCCATTATCTAGTATTTGGGATATGATCTCTCAAGTATGGGCCAAAAGATTAAGTAATTAGAAAAAAATGTGTTCAATTAAACTAGGATAGCTATAATTAAAAATGTCATAAGTAATTAAAATAATGTGTTCAATTAGACTAGGATATCTACAATTAAAAATGTCATAAATTGGCTAATTTAAGTTAATTACATATGGAATGTTATATGACATAAATATGGTAAACATAAGTTATGAATGAGATAGGTAAAGCCAGTATGAATGAGTATGGATTGTGCATTTTATTATTTAATATTATATGTGTGTTCCATGACTAAATATACTTGGCATGTATTATATGTTTGCTTGCTCCATTTGTATGTATATATATTGCATACTTCATTGAATTCACCACTAAGCATATGCTTAGCATGTCAGTTTTTTTTTTATGTTGTAGGTAGTTTGTGTCACTCGGCCTTAAAGTAACAGTTCAACCATCTAGTTTGGGGTATATAAGTCTTTTGTATGTTTAGATATGATGTATCATAAGTAATGGCACTCATGTGTAGGTGTAGGGTGGGCTTGACCAAAGTTTTGTAAACTATAATCACGCATCGTATAAGTGTCTTAGTAAACATTTGGTTGAATGTATATGTGTGTGAGATGTATGTTTGCAAGTAAATAGATATTAAAGTGTGAATATATATGAGAAATGTATGCCTTGTATGTGATGAGATACCAATGATCATTTATGATCTAAGCGGTTGCTATGTATTTGTGGGGGATCAAAAGGATCCTATGATGATGGACTGAGGTTGGAATTATATAGAAGTGCTTTTTCTTGTGGGTTTGAATTTTTTATTTTTACTATAGTCGTTATGCTGCCGGATCTTCATCCCATAATCAATTTTAATAAAAGGGTCAAATGTTCAGTTTAGTAAACTTATATATTAAGAAGGGTTTTAAAAAGATAAGGAGTTTAATGGTTGTTAACAAGAA
>CANXYI010380214.1:0-17042 GCA_948208565.1 Hura crepitans | reverse complement strand
GGGTAAGAGAATAGTGTTAGAGTATGAGAAATATTTCTCTAGGTTGACCAGATATGTAGAGGAGTTTATTCCTAATGATGAGGAAAAATGTAAGAGATTCCTGAAAGTCTTGAATGTATAATTGAGGGTGATAGTTTTCGTAGTATTAGTAACATCTGCATATGATATGAAAGAGATGGTGCACGAGAAGAGGCGCTTCTTTTAAAGAAAGAGACAGTTCATTGCTGGGCAGTTTAGTGTAACCTCAGATGGTAGTAAGTGATGAGGAAATGCACAATCTTAGTCTCAATCAGTGCACCAAGCACTGAGGCAAACACAGTCTCAGAGATCTGAGCAGGCTTCTACAGTTAGACCTTGACAACCTCCATGAGCTACTAGTGCTCCAATAGCAGTAGGTAATAGGAATGGACCCCCAATTTGCAATACTTGCAATAAGAGACACTAAGGGCAATACTGGTTAAATAGAAAGGGATAATGATTTACTTATGGTGCTTAAGACCATTATCAGAGAGTATCCTTAGAAATAGTCAGAAGGTGCTCATACTCAGGCATCTGTAGCAGTATCTCAGAGTAGAGGATAGAGGCAAGGCAAAGTGAATCGACCCAGTGCTAGTTAGGGATAGAAGCAAAAGCCGTGCACCTAAAAGGCAATATGCTATTAGGGCCAGAGAAGAACTAATAGCCCCAGATATTATTACAAGTATGTTTCACTTATTTAATGTTCTAGTTTTGGCATTGATAGAACTAGGATCTACACATTCTTATATATGCACCACACAAAGCACATGATATAGGACTAAAATCTGAGCATGTGAACATAGACATTTAGGTCAGTAATCTTATAGGATAGAGTGTGAAGGTGAATCGAGTGTATAGGTAATGTCCCTTAGTCATTAAGGAATGTTTGTTTCCTATGGGTTTGATTAAGTTACCTTTTTATGAATTTGATGTGAATTTGGGAATGGACTGGTTGTCTGAACACCGGGCTATAGTGGATTGTAAACACAAGAATTTGACCCTCTAAACCGTAGAAGGATAGGCAGTGATAGTTGTGGATTTGAGACACCTTTCAAACAACCTCATCTCAACTATTATAGCAAGAAAACTCATTTGAAATGGCTGTAAAGCCTACCTAGCACATGTCATTGATACTAGTACTTTTACCCCAATTCTTAAATAGATTCCAATAGTTTTTAAATTCGCTAATGTATTTCCTAATGAGTTGCCAGGTTTGCCTCCATAGAGGGAGCTTGATTTTGAGATTAAGGTGTATCTTGGTATAACTCCTATGTCATTACACCCTATAGAATGACACTTACTGAGTTGAAAAAACTGAAAGTGCAGTTGTAAGATCTAGTAGACAAATGGTTTATTAGACCTAATATTTCACCTTGGAGAGCCCTTATTTTATTTGTAAAGAAGAAAGATGGGTTACTTCGATTGTGCATTGATTATAGATAGCTAAATAAAGTGAAAATGAAGAACAAATATCCCTTACCAAGGATAGATGATCTTTTTGACTAGTTGAGAGGTGCAGGTGTGTTTTTCAAGATTGATTTGAGATTTGGGTATCACTAATTGAGAATAAAGGAAGCTGATATTCCTAAAACTACTTTTAGGTCTTAATACGGGCATTATGAGTTCTTAATGATGCCATTTGGGCTTACAAATGCCCTAATAGCCTTTATGGATTTAATGAATAGACTATTCAACCCTACTTAGATTAATTTGTTATGGTATTTATTGATGATATCCTAGTGTATTTAGGACCAGAGAAGAACCTAACAACATCTCAGAGTGGTGTTACAGACTTTGAGTGTGAAGCAATTGTATGCTAAGTTGAGTAAATGTGAATTCTAGCTAAATGAAGTGGCTTTTTTAGGATATGTAGTATCAGTAGAGGGTATCAGAGTAGACCCCAACAAGGTCAGAGCAGTATTAGAATAGGAACCTCTAAGAAATGTGATAGAGATATGAAGTTTTCTGGGTTTAGCTGGGTACTACAAAAGATTTGTGAAAGGATTTTCTATGATTGCAGTGCCTTTAATTATATTAATTAGGAAGAATGTGAAATTTCACTAAGATGCCAGATGTCAAGAAAGTTTTGACAAGTTGAAGAAGATGCTGACAGAAGCTTTTATCATAATTCAACCTGAATAGGGTAAGGGTTTTGTTGTGTATAGTGATGCCTTAATTAATGGTTTGGGATATATATTGATGTAAGAAGGAAAAGTGGTAGCTTATGTTTCGAGATAATTGAAACCATATGAGAGGAACTACTCTACTCATGATTTGGAGTTAGCTACCATTGTGTTTGCTTTGAAAATTTGGAGGCATTACTTGTATGGTGAGAAGTGTTATATTTACACACATCACAAGAGCCTAAAGTTGAACTTAAGGTAAAAAAGGTGGTTAGAACTGATTAAAGATTATGATTGTTTAATAGATTGCCACCCGAGGAAAGCTAATGTGGTAGTAGATGCTTTGAGCAAAAAATTTATATTAACCTTGAAAGCTATAAATGCTAGATAGTAGCACACAAAGAAAGATGCCATTTTAGCTGAACTTCAGATTAAACCAAATTTCAAGCAATAGATAAAGGAAGCTCAGGTGAAAGAAGAATAATTGAGACATATTATGGATAAAATTAAAGAGGGGAAGACAACAAGTTTTGAGTTAAGTAAGGATGGATGTCTGTATTATTAGGGTAGGTTATGTGTACCTAGTATAGATAACTTAAGGTTATAGATAATGAAGAAGGGACATAAAACTCTTTCTTCTATACACCCTAATGGTATAAAGATGTATATAGACTTGAAGTCTCAATACTAGTGGTTAGGTATAAAGAGAGATGTAGCAAAATATGTGGCTAGGTGTCTGACATGCCAACAAGTAAAAGTTGGGCATCAGGTTCTTTTTAGATTACTACGTCCTATAATAATACTAGAATGGAAGTGGGAAAGGGTGACAATAGACTTTGTAATGGGATTGCCTATGACCAAGAATAAGTGTGATGCTGTATGGGTGATTGTTGACAAACTGATTAAGATAGCTTACTTCATCCCTATCATAATGGATTACTTACTGGAAAAACTAACTAAATTGTACATTGATGAGATTGTCAGACTCCATGGTGTACTTATGGCTATTATTACAGATATGGATCCTTATTTTACTTCCAGGTTTTAAAAGAAACTGCATCAGGCATTAGGCACTAGGTTGGCTTATAGTATAGCCTTTCACCCTTAGATAGATGGACAATCAGAAAGGGTGATACATGTGTTTGAGGATATGTTATGTAGCTTTGCCATTGAATTTATAGGTAGCTGGGATCAGTACCTATCTTTAACCAAATTTGTATATAATAATAGCTATCAAACTAGTTTGAGCATGGCACTTTATGAGGCACTATATGGTAGAAGAAGTAGAACTCTTTTGTGTTGGAATAAAGTTAGAGAAAATAAGATCTCAGAAGTTGATTTAATTAAAGATGCTAAAGAGAAAGTCAAGGTGATTAAGGAAAGGTTGAAAATTGCAACTAATAGACATAAATCTTATGTTGACTTGAGTAGGAGGGATATTGAATATTTTGTGGGTGAGAAAGTATTCCTAAAAGTATCTCTATAGAAGAAAGTACTCAGATTTGGGAAAAAGGGGATGTTGAGTCCCATATTTATTGGACCATATGAGATTACAAAGATAGTGGGACCACTAGTATACAAGCTAGCCTTACCATTTGAGTTACAACAAATACATGATGTGTTTCATGTCCCAATGCTCAAAAGGTAAAGATTAGATCTTTCTCACATACTTCCAGTAATGGATATTGAGGTACAGCCAGACCTAAGTTACAATGAAGAACTAAAATAGATTTTAGCTCAAGAAGTGAAGCAGTTGAGGAATAAAACCATTCCTCTAGTTAAAGTTCTTTAAAAACACCATATTGCAGAGGAAGCCATATGGCAACCCGAGGAGCAGATGAAGAGTCAATATCCTCATCTATTTACTCCAAGTAATTTTGAGGATGAAATTTCTTAAGAGGGGAGGAATTGTAACACCCATACATCAAGGCTCTATGAACAATACCTCAGAGGCTCAAAAAGTGTGCCTGGAGTGTCGGGTCACCTTCACGAGGCTTGAGGTGGGGTATACTTATCATGAAACTTTAAAGGGATTGAAAATGATGAAAATGACTTAATTTAAAGATTTACCAAAACTAATAAATTATTTTAGGTTGTAATCTAGTGGGTTGTAGGCTCAAATGAATTTGCACCGCGAATGACTTGGGTTGTGTTCGGATAGACTTGGAAACACCATTAGTGAAGGAATTTTTAAATTTCGAGGACATTTGCAACTTTTCCTTAATTTTGGGTTCTGCATGTAAATCGAGAGAGTTCGTTAACTATCCTATTGAGGGAATTGGTCGTGAAATTTTAAAAGCCTCTAAATGGGATTAATTAAGGATTTTTAAAATAAATGTGATGGTTTTTTAGAGGTTTGAGTGATTTTTAAAAATTCCTTGAAGTTTCTATTGAAATTGAGCAATTTCGAGAAGCTCAGGTGACATGTGTCACCACATAAGCCACCTTAGCCACTATAAATACTCTACAGTGACACCTAGATGGCCACTTGGCATTGCCTCCTCACTACCCACCCATTTCCTCTTTTCTTCTCCATTTCCAGTTGACGCCACTACCACCTCCATTCCTCTATTTTAATGGCTCCTCAAGCATAAACCAGCCACTAAATCTCACAAAAAATTCCTTTAATATGTTGTAAATTAATCCTAGAAGAAGTTGGAAGTAATAGATTGCCATAGAAAATAAGAAAAATCAAGGAAGGCTAAGTGTACACTAAAGGGGTGCTTAAGAAACCAATTGTAAAGAGTGAGTGTTTTTTTCAATTTTAAAATTTTTCCTAGGGGATTTCATCACTCTAAAACATCTCACATTCATAGAATTTGAATTATAGGACAATGGAATTTTTTAGGGATTTTTTTCATTATGTACCGTGGCTATAGGTAAGAAAGGAAACTAAGGGAAAATAAGGCCTTAAGCTTCCAAAGTGAGGAAGGGATGGAATTTGAATAAGGTATGTGAATTTAATGTATTTGAAGCATGCCAATCCAAATTCATGCAGAAAATGTGTAGGAAACTTATATGAAAGTTAAGGAATTCATGGTTAAAGAATGTGTACTTGTGAATTAGGCTTGTGTTTATGCTAATTATGTGTGGAATGAATCAATTGAATGGTGATTAGATGAAAATAATAAATGGAAGGGGCATATCCTCACTTGGTTAAGAGGGTGGTGTAAGTGTGTGTGGTGTGTATGGCTTAATTAAAGTGGAATTAGTATGATGTCTAATGTAATTGACATAGAAATACATGAATTATACATATGTGTGGTCAAACATGGAAGTGTTAGTATCATGTTTAAGTTAGTCGTGAGCTTGCCTTAGGATTTAAACTAGGTGTATGGCAAGTTAACATGACATAGTATATAGGAATTAGTATGTTAGGGATAGAATATAGGTGTATGTGGTTGCATGTGTATGTGATTTTATGGTATGGCCGAGACATAGATAAGGCATGTCATAGCTTAGTTTGCATGGTAGGTGCATGGTATGTGTAAATGCATGCTTACATGATGCCAATGTATGTGTATGTGTGATTAGATGTGAGGAAAAGCATGATTATGGCCATTAACAAGCTTTGGTCGAGAGGTATGTGAGATGAATTTGGCATAAAAAGTATGGTGCGGCATGGTATGAGATTGGTATGGCACATTTTGCTTGACTTATGTATTGTACATTAGGTATGAGTTAAGTGAATAAACATGAGCAATAAGTCATGAAATGTATAGATATTTGGATGTCATTTAAGGTTGGGAAGTGGTTAAAAAGGAATTTAAAAATGACATAAAATGACATAGTCAAATTGACCTAAAAAATAGACTAAATTGGCATGTAAATGGCACCTTAATTTTGGGACATCTTGTAAGGTTTATGTGGAATAAATTGAAGCCTCTTTTATGGCTATTTAAGATGTATAATTGAACTTCGCTTCATGCCAATGAATATGTATGAAAATGGGAATGGCACTAAAAAATGACATGAAAAGGACTTGATTTGAGACGTAAAATGGCATAAACAAAAATGAAAATGACCTATAATTGTTATGAGAAAATGACTTAGGGACACATATAATAAAATATACCTTGAATATGGACATAATTGGGTTTGAAATAATGTCCTAGACTAGACTTAATGTGAACTTAATTATGCCTAAGAAAGTAACTTGAAATGGCTTAGAAAAATTGACCCGTAACTATTTGGTAGGACAAAAAATGACCTGTAACTGTCCAGGTCAAATTTTGACTATTAAAATAAATTTATAATTGTCTATTTTTCACTTTTAAATATTATAATATGATGATTAGTAAATAAATGGGCATAAAATAAAGTCAAATAGCCCATTAGTCAGACACCCATTAGATAGGTTGATTGGTCAACTTAGGGATTAGCAGCTGCTAGATAATTATTGTGACTTTTTAGATATTGGGAGGTCTACAAATTGATCTTTATTATCCTTTAGAAGTGGTTAATGTTGATGATTATTTGGATATTGGGAGATCTACAGACTGATCCCTGCAATCTATTGAAGTTCTTATTATGATTTTTGGATATTAGGAGGTCTGCGGACTGATCCTTGGTATCCATAATATGATTGTTGGTTGATTCATTTGAGATATTAAGAGGTCTATGGACTAATCCCTGCTATCTCTTGTCTAGTATTAGGAGGTTTAGGTGAACTGATCCTTACTATTAGACTAGGCTGGTGTAGTGATCGAGGTCCAGAATATGGGCCATAACACAACTTGCTAGTTCCCTCTTAGTCTAGTGTCTTAGGTATAGTCTATCTAGTCGAGCCCATTAAATTAAATTGAATTAATATATAGAATTGATTGATGGTAAGTTACTACATAATTAATGTATTTGAAATTATTATAGTGGCATTTTGGTAATTATTGGGAAAATGTGGCATATCACTTAAATTGCATGAATTACTTAGTGTACCATCTGCACTTTGCATATTGACTATCATATTGTTATTGCATATGAACCATTGCATATAACATGCTTTCAATACCTTAAGTTCACCATTAAGTTTTATACTTAGCGTACCAGTGTTTTGGTACCCAAGTTGTAAAGATAAGTAGTCCAGCCTTAGGGATCATGTAGTGTAACAACATAGATTTTGAAGGGTATATAGAGTCTTTTTCTTTTGTTTTGTTAGTTAACACTCATGTAAACACTATAGATATATGTTTAGCATGCTTAGAGGTTGCTTATGTCTGTATATAAAAAGGATAAGTGTGATGTATATACATAGGTGTTTTATCTATATGGCTTGCTTTATGGGCTTTGATAATTGTGGGTTTGAGATTGTGTGTGATTTTAATGTTTTTGTTACTGTGTGATGATGTTGACTAGGGGACCAAAAGTTTGAAAGGAGGCAGAATGATACTGTTGATATTATAAGTGTTTTCACAGGTGAAAATTTTTCGGTATATCACCTGGGTAGCCATTTTGTTGCCCAATTTTCTGTAACATATTAAATGCTTGTAAAATGGGTTTTCTAAGCTTGTCATATAATATATGAGCTTATTTAAATGTTAGGCTAGAAACTTAAGCAATACGTGCTAAAATTCTAAAACAATATATAAGTGTTAAGGAGTGCACACTTGGAGCAATTCCAAGATGGGTTACTTGGTAGGAAGTGCATCACCTGTCGATTTCTTTAAGAAGTCCAGTAGGGGGTGTCATGAATTATATAGAAAATGTTTTATCTTAACTAAGCAAATAAAGTAAAAATGTTTATATATTATTACAATTATTTTAAAATATAGATTTAGAGAAATGATAAGAATATAGGAATAGTAATAAGTTTAAGTAAATGAGGGTTATAAAAGTAAATATGTAAATGTTAAAAGTATAAGCTATAATTTCTATAGAGGCATAATAAAAAGTAAAGGAACTACTAGAAATGTATAAGAAATGTGATGGAAAAATAATATGCATGAAAATAATAAAGTGCAATTTTAATTTAAAAAAGACCTTAGAAATTTAATAACAGTTTAATACTCAACAAGTATATGATTGTAAAATTTTTAATCCTTATTATAGAAAAATAATTATAGAAATTGTAGTTGATAAGAAAATATAGAAATAAATAAATTTATAGTTAAAAGTAAAAGTTAAAGATTTACATTTAAAGGAAATGAAAAAGAGTTGAATATAACATAATGTAGAGTAGCTTAAAAAAACAACGAATATATGTTATATATTATGTATCTTGAACTTTGATGAGTAATTTTTATGGAGCTTTTAAGATTCCTTGTGAATTTTTGTGCAAATTTGTTTGCTATTTATTTTTATATTTATATTTGATAACCAGTGGAACTAACAAAATCTTACATGAAACAGAAATTTACATGGGTATATCAAGAACACATAGAATGGGTGAATAATGAATAACTATAAGTTAGCACAAATATTTGTAGAGATTATATATTTTTATTGGGGATAAGAGTGGTTAGTGGAGTCACCACCTATCCTCTACACCAGGACCTCTAATCTTTTATACTAGAAATGTTCATAATTTAGATCTTATTTATACCCCAATAATATGTCATCCTTTTATATTGTAATGTTTATTAGTTCTGTTTCAAGCAAGCATGCATTATATTTAAGCATCCATATCACCTTTGCAATTAGATAAAGTGAATTGCAATATTTTAAGCATACAACAAGCATATCAGTACATTTATACATCTAGAAATTGGATCATTGATTAGTTGTAATGTGACCTAACAACTACCTGTAATCCCATAGGAATTGGCAGTAATTGCCCAACTCCCATCTTTAGAAGATTGGCCTTTATTGAAATACATTTTTTCATCGTGACTTTTGATTAATGAAAACTCAAATCCATTTTTTATTAAGAAAACACTAATTAATCAAGTAGAAAATAGTTTTAGTGTGAGGTTTAAGTTTTGACATGTAAAATAAGCTGTTTGCTACCTATTACAACCCATAAATAAGCAACATAATAAAAAGGTACAAAATCAAAAAAGAATGGTCCATAACATTAAACTGGTCTCGCCTGTGCATCATCAAGTCTGCACAGACTCCATAGGGCTTTGGCATAAGTTCGCGTGGACTGTGCCTATATAGAAAGTGAGGTCTATTTGGACTTCTAACTTTGGTTAGAATATACACTTGTATCCATCCTAAAGAAACAGACAAGAATAGACAACCAATAGTCCATAGGGGCCTTAAATATTATGAATGTGAATAAATTGTGATTCATGTTGCAAGGCATTAAACAACACAAAGAATACTGTTCATAAATGGCACATTAATAGGCATATAAATAAGTTTAAAGTCACAAGCTAAGTTTGCACAGATTGTATTCCTTACAAGAGGGAGTCCACAAGGATAGTAAATAGTGGTAGATATACAAAAAAATAAAATGTTTATGCAGACCAAATTCCTTGTGAGAGGTCTGTGCGGATTGCATGCCATTAATGATACATACAAATTCAATACATCTGTACGAACTATATTCCTTATGTGACAGAGTCCATATAGACTGCATGCTAGTCTTAAACATTTTTAGTGTTAATACATCATTCATGGGTAATATCATGAACATGATGAGTAACAAATAAGGTTCAAAGAGATGATAAAAAATAGTGCCTAAAGAAAGGTCTGTATGGATTACGTTCCTCATAAGAGGGAGTTTGTGTGAACTACATGTCAATTCTAACTGTTCCCAATATTCGAGAGTTATTCATAGGATGCACCAACATGTGTGAGTACATACATAGCATAGGACTAATAAGATTAACAAATGACAACTAAAATAGTACAAGAACGAAGTTCATGTAAACTACATTCCTTATGGAATGGAGTCTGCATAGACTTATGCATATTCACAACATAGTCCATGAGTTGATTATAAAGAAGGCAGAACATTTATAACATGCTTAAAGTGGATCTATCACATGATGCAATAGTTTATAAAGGTGGCCTACTCCTATAACCAACATAGGGATGATTGAGGATCATTTCTTTGATGGCCAATCATGGGAGATCATAGGCCTAAGGGAATAGAAAATAAATGCATTGATATGTAGAAGAGGGCCTCAGACCTTACTTTGTGATTATGCTCTTAAGCAAAGGGAAAAGGTTAAAGTTTAGAAGGAAATAATTTTGATTAAATGGCTAAAAAGACTAGTAGTGTGAATCCTCTTTAGAGTTATCACCTAAACTCATAAAAAGGGCTTTCTCAAAATGCTTTAGAACACTTTTCTTTAGAAAGCTTCCTCCCTCTCCTTTTTTGCACCCTAAAAGGGGTATTTATAGCCTTTATGGTGTAGATATCCCATCCAAAAGTGTTAAGTCCTTTTAGGACTATGATTCATTATCTAGATAAGGATCTTATGCTTCTAGAAGATTTCATTGGGAAGTCCATGTGAACCTAACTACTTAGTTCATGTGCACTTGGGTGGTATGCCTTTCTACTAGTTTATGGGCTTTAGGCTAGTTTTGAGTTAGTTTGTGTGGATGTAGGCTTGGACTTGTCTAAATAAACCATGGGCCTTAAGCTTGATAGAGCTAATTAGGCTAGTACAAACCTAGGTGGAATGTGCCTGTACAAACCATGTTTGTGAGTTGAAATAGGTCTATGCGGACCGACTTCCTAAGGGGCTTATGCCATTGCTTAAGAGCTTATCTTTGGTTATCATTATAGGCCAAAAAGTTAGGCATCTATAGTTGCCCCCACATTGGTGTGTGCTGTGAAATGCCAAAGTAATAATGCATATCAAAGTACTTACGTTAGAGATACTTACCTGAAGGTATACTTACCTAGCACAAAACTACATTGAATATGGATGCATGCCTCCAAATTATTGCAAAAGCTTGCTAGACCTGTGTTGTATCTTACCCTCGAGAAAAAAGAATTGATATTATGGTAAAGTGAAAATCCAACTAGATCTGAACATGTTTTTGCTTTGAAGTCTTGCTGTTTTGCCTCTTCACATTTTAACTTACTGCCTCATGTCTTTATGATATAGTTCATACACTTACAATTAAATAATTTTGATCATATGTAAAGTTGTTTGATCGGATATAAGATGTTTTGGTTGTGCCTAAGGTTGTTTAATCAACGAGGTTTGACCAGGTGAAAAGAAATTTTGTTCACAACTAAGGTTGTTTGACCGACGAGGTTTTATTAAGTGGAAAGTGGTTTTAATCGTACCTAAGGTTATTTGATTGATGAGGTTTGATTGAGTGGAAAGTGATTTTGATCACCCTTAAGTTTATTTAACTAATAATGTTTGATCAAGTGGAAAGTGATTTTGATTACCCTTAAGGTTGTTTGACTGATGAGGTTTGATTGAGTAGAAGCAATTTTGGATTAGCTTGTTAGGCTGAACTCGAGTGTTTGGATTTGCTTGTTAGGCTAAACCTGAGTGTTTGGATTGGATTGTTAGGCTGAACTTAAGAGATTTTGGATTGGCTTGCTAGGGTGAACTCGAGGAAATTAGATTAGACACGGAGTTGAATTCGAGAGAATTAGATTAGACACAGAGTCGAATATGAAGGGATTAGATTAGACACAAAGTTAAATTTAAGAGAATTAGATTAGACATAGAGTCGAGTATGAAAGGATTATATTAGACATAGAGTCGAATTTGAGAGAATTAAATTGGACACGAAGTCTAATATGAGGGGATTAGATTGGACATGAAGTTGAATTCGAGAGAATTAGATTGGACACAAAGTTAAATCTAAGGGGATTAGATTAGACACGGAGTTGAATATGAGAGAATTAGATTAGACATAAAGTCAAATTTGAGGAGGTCTGAGGAGATTTAAATTGGCCATAGTGCTAGATCCCATAAATTAGATTGGATTGGATTGAGCATGCGAGTTGAATTTGGGTAAATTAGATTAGACACAGAGTCGAATATAAGGAGATAGATTAAGCAGTAAGCAAAATAGAATCAAATATAAGGAGATTAGATTGAACATCGAGTTAAATTTTACAAAAGAAAATATGTTAAGAGCTATCAATTTGACATGGCAAGCTTTGTGATACATACTTAGCTTTTGTTAGTTATGGATGAGTCTCTAATTTAAGAAGATCAAGTAGTTACCTACCTTAAAAATGATTCGAATGTTAGTGTATATGTGTGCTCAACCTATAAGTGCCTAATTATATGTATCTTCAAGCCATTAATCGTGCATGAATGTGTTGGTTTATGCATGCATGAATACAAGGTGTCAAATGTGTGTACGTGTGGTATTCATGATGACTAATTTGTAGAGATCACATGTATATGGTTGAGATTGTTCATGTGCCTATTTGAATAGTGCAAGTGATCTTGTACAAGAATAAGGGATGCCCACCTGTTTATGAATCATGAAGTGCTTAAAAGTGTTACGTGTAATCCATGTGTGTATGTATGAAATTAATGTATGTTTAAAAGGGCATTTATTGTGAATGTGATGATAAAGTCCGTGTGGATTATAGGAAAACAAGACCGTGAAGAGAATTTATACTAATCAATAAAGCTAGAATATAAGTATGTACGGACAACGTGTGTGGTCATATGTTTAATCCATGCAGACTAATAAATATAAGGGAAGTGGGCCGAGTTGTAAGTTTGTGTGGATGGAGGTAAGATAAGTTCATGCGGACATTTCATGATAGATAGATAATTATTAGTTTTCTTTCTCTCTTCTTCTTTTCCTTATTTCATTTTTTTCTTTGATTTGCTTCTAAAAAGAACCCCTAATAGCTTCTTCTCACTCCTTCAATTATGCTTTTTCTTTCTCTAGTGATGTCATGGTAGGTGAGGGGATTCAAGCAGTGTTTTTTCTTCCTCTGACTACCACTTCTTCTCTTACATCTCCTCCTCTAGGGGAGGATATTTCCATGCCTATTTTAGAGAGTTTCATACCCTTAATGTTCATTAACCATTCGTGAAAGGCTACTTTGGTGAATGGAGTTTATTTTGGTGACCCGACTCTAGTTCTAGCCAATTTTGCTTACCATGCATGCTCAAAAGTGTGCCCTTCAGGTGAGTTTTCTTCCTTTTATGTGTGTCATTATGGATTTAACTAGGGTTTCCTTCATTTTCTTCCTGTAGTCTATCTCTAATTTGATAAGTCTGTGTGAACTGAGTTTACCTAGGGCTATCTAGGTCCATGCAGACCTTATCTTTAGCTTAACTATTCTACAATCATTAACATAAAATGTTGAGAATTTCTACATATGGTAGATTATGTAGTCCATACGGACTCATTGGAGGCTATCTAGAGTCTGTGTGGACTTTTTTTTGCATTTATGTGTTGTCCATGAGGCCTTATTGCATGTTTAACCTCTCTATGGGTTATTGTGAAATATTCTTGTTTGCAGTTCATGCAAACTTACTTGCTTTTTATCCATGCAGACATCTTAGTTGGAGACTTTAGTCCATGTGGTCTTTTATTTTACTTCCCTTTATTTTCCTTTTGCAGACATGCCTTAAATGCGGGGGCACCCTATTTGATAGCAACAATGGTATTTAGTGATGCCTATTTCTATTAAGAATCGAATGAGAGTGACATGATTCCAGACATTTATAGACCACTTAGTTGGTAAAGACTTTTATTGAGACTTGCAGGCTCTTCAGGCTCTTTTGGATAGGTGGATGGATACTATGCACACCTTTCACCTATCATTCAGGGAGCTAGCAATAACTCCTTTTGATAAGGCTTTTATTATTGGAGTACCTTGTATTAGGAGGGCCATCAGTTTGGATGCTTGCTATCACTACCCTTTACTTCGACTATAAGAGATGAAAAAGTTGTTAGGGTTTGTACCTCAAGACCATTCCAGAAGTCTCTACTGTACTAATTTGTATGTGAGGTGGATTGATTTAGCTCCATTTGGTTAGTATGAGGTTGATCAGTATGTGCATTGCTTCATCCTATACTTGTTGGGTACCATATTATTTGCTAATGCTAATGGTAATGTGAGCTAGAGTTTTCTTCTTGTCCTGGAGCAGGTTGAGGGTATTGGCTTTTAGAATTGGTGTTGGTCCTTGCTTGGTTGGATTTTCAGAAGCTTAGATATGGATGTTTATACCAAGAAAAGACATAGGTTCATGTAGGGCTTTATATCAGTTGTTCTAATGAGTAATTCATTTTGATCCCTTTTTTGTTTCCTATGGCTTTTTCTATATTTGACTTTATACCTTTGCTTTTCATAGGTTTGGGCATACAAGCTTCATTTATTGCCTCAACCATGTGAATTAGATATTCTTCGTTGTTACCCAGTGATGGATAGATGGGTTCAACCATTTACGAGGCCTTGGAATGTGTCTTCTCTAGTGCAGCATCGATAATACTTCAGTTTTTAAGCTTGGTTTGATATGAGTATTCCTGCACATAAAAGCACATTATTAGTAATTTGGTTGATTAAAATTATTACTTACCTTTGCAAATTGATTTGGCATGGTATTCTTCCCCTTGAGGAGATGCTAGACTTTCTACATTCTGTTCGGGAGCTATCCTCTTATAGGATGTTGATGACTACCCCCGAGGCTTATTTATGGTTTTTAGGAGAAAGGGTACTAGGCTAGCACATGGGGCTCGATGCATATCACATTCCCTAGAGTGCTCCTGATTTGATGCTATTTAGGAGATACATCGATGATTTGGAGTTTGTGTAAGGCATGACTGTAGGTATACTTGAGAGCACATTAGTGGAGAGTGGCGGGGAGGGTTACCTCTCCTGGGCATCTACTCACTTGTTGCCTCAGGTACCTTACACTTTGGGACCGACTCCTTAGGTGAATTGCTTAATCTCTTACTTATTATTTTTTAAGTCAATTTATGATAGTGTGTCATGTTATAGCCTACTACCACTACTTCTAAAGCTAGACCGTCTTTGGTTTTTGCCTTTTCCTACACGTTTTACTAAGAGTGGAGTCCCTAGTCCATCTGCTAGTTAGTTATCATTGCTTGATGAGGTTGTGGGCACCTTGACTGATGTATCTTAGTTGAGCTATATGCAGTATGGTATGGATTGAGAGTTATCCTCTATTTACCTTTGCATCGAAGATAATTGGCTAGTTCCTTTTAAGCTAGAAAACACCACACTAGTATGATCTCTTTTAACTTTTATTGATTACTATGTTAGCCTAATTTTGTGTCACACTTGTTTTGATTTTGATAGGTTATAAGGGCTCCTATAAAGAGAACTGTTTGTGTAGTAGAGACTTTTAAGAGGGTAATGGTTGATGAGACTTGTGTCATCGCAGTGAGTCCTTTCCTACAGTTATTAATGATGTATGGTGTGCTTAAGATGTGTTGATCTTTTATTCTTTTTGCAGAACGAGCTAGCTAGGAGGGTGGCTTCACTCTATGCTATCAGGAGAAAGCTAAAGACATTGAAGATTACTAAGAATTTAGTGATTTCTTTGTTTGATGATGAAATTAAGAGTGATAATGAGTAAATTATAGTAGACCTATATCTTATACACACACACACACACACACACACACACACACACACACATACACACACACACACACACACACACACATATACTATTTATGAAGTCTATATACATTTGAAATGTTTGAATTTGTTTATTGAATAGGTGAATGCTAATGTATGTGCTGATGAATGAACATTGCTTTGAATGATGAACAAGTGTGCATCACAAGATTAGGGCGATCCTATGCAAACTTTGACTATATTGGCATACGCATAGGTGTGTAAACATAAACATGTGCGACGAAGGAACTGGATAGGTAAATTGATGCATTTTGCATGTGGTGTTATACATGTGAGTGAGATGCACATTTGCAAGGGCTATACGTGAATAGGCGACTATGTGGTAAACATAACTTTTTTTCCTAAATGAGTGATTATGCATAGACCAATGGGTATTTTTTTCCTATGATGCATGAATGAACATAACTTAATCCTATATGATGTGTATATTTTGTGTTTCTAAACTCTATGAGCTATATTCTTGGATAAGATGCTTATGCCGAATGATGAATGTTAATGCATGCATGTTAGTATAGATGCACGTAAACCTGCTAAATACTTCATACAAGATTCTTTTAAATGAATGATTCTTTTAAATGAATATGCTAGACTCTGTGAATAATACTGTGTACATAGATGCCTACTTAATGCGAGTTTGTGAATTAGCTGATACATGAACATATCTTGTGCTTGGATGTGGTTACCTAGTTTTCTCTTGAATGAATGAACTTTATACTACTTTTAATGAATGAGCATAGAGGCATAAAAGTGGTGAATGAGAAGACACTAGTAAATGAATATGGTGATTACATGATGAATGGATAGATATTTATTAGCTAATTTATGCTTATTGAATGAATCAAATAATGTGTGCTAGTTCTTAATTTCCTCTAAATAAAAAGATAGGGTGAGGTATGTATTTAATGGTTGTGGAGATGCATGTTTCTAAATAAATGAGGAATTTAAATGAATGGTTAATGCTTATTAATGTATGTGTAGGCAGCTACATAATGAATGGATCTTCTTATAGGTAAGTGTCTGAATGATATAAGATGAGTACTTATATGCCGAGTGATGAATGCATCTTTTTTTATGTTGAATAAATGAATCCTATGATATAAGATGAATGATAAAGGCATATATATGTATAGGCAAAGTAGACAAATGAGAGAGTAAACGAGTGGGAGTGATACCTACTTTATGTGAGGTGAAGTCTACATAATGTATCTAGGTAAAATGTGAATGCAAGGTGGATGGTTAATGGATGAATAATGCATAAGTATGCCTAAACAGTATGCATAAAAAGGTGAAGTTATGGGATATAGTGGTATATGAGATGGCTTGTGATACATGATGCATGCTTAAACATGTCTTATGTCAAATGACGTATGTGTCAAATGTTCTTATCTAATATGCTAAAT
>CANXYI010380055.1:0-11801 GCA_948208565.1 Hura crepitans | reverse complement strand
ATAGGTAGACAATCCTAATCCTCCATCTGAACCCTTTTAGTTCCCTAGTCAATCATTAGCACACATCAGACACATATCAAATCATACACACAAGGCCTTAGGGCCACTATTATCAAACCACAAGTAAAACCAAACAAGCACAACACCTGGTTATATATATCACACCTACATTTTGTATACAAACATATCAGCTTCTAAGCATGCTAACCTAAACCTATAGGATTTTATATGAGTACCGATGCGAAAAGAAAAATAACTCTCTTTACCCTTCAACACTTGTATGGCTACATTGCATGATCACTAAGGCTAGCTTGCTTCTCTTTCTTACCTATACACCACAACATGGGTACGTTGAGTATAAAACTTAGTAGTGAATTTAAACCATTTAAAATATGCCATATGCACTAACACACACATGCAAGCATAAAATAATGGTCTAGGTGTAGTGTATGAACAACTTGCTGTATAGTTAATGCCATTCAGATAATATGTCAAATTTTCTTCAAATTTACCAAAATGCCATTGTGGTGTATTTATAAAAATTTTTGTAAAAAATTATCAATAATTATTTTAAATTTACATTTTTCTCTATTTTAAGTCTATTTTATCGGCTCGACTAGATAATCAACACTTACAAACACCGGACCAAGAGGGAACTATAAAATGTGTGCTGTGGCCCATATTTTAGACATCGACCACTGCACCAGCCTAATATAGCCATAGGGATCAATTTGGAGAAACCTCCTAAGGGGTAAAAATATTGAGTAATAGTGCATAAAGATCAATCCGTAGACCTCCTAAGGCCCTAATAATGTCAAATAATTCCTCCGAGTTGACTTAGCAACCTAGTGTAGTGGCCCCTCTAGGGACCTTCATTGCTGCACCGACATAGTCTGATATATAGTCAATAATGAAGAGTGTCTACCTTGCAGACTAGTGCAGTGGCTTAATTATGAACCTTGACTGCTACACTAGCCCAGTCTTATAAATAGATAGTCTAATAGCTACTAATCCTAAAGTTGACTAGTCAACCCATCTAGTGGGTGTTTAACAAAATAGGCCATCTAACTTCATTTTAAGTTCATTTCTTTAATGACCATCTTTTTATAATATTATAAGTTAAAAAATAGATAGTTAAAATTTTTATTAGATAATTGAATTTTGACTTGGACAATTATAGGTCATTTTTAGCCTACCGAAGTAATTACGAATCAATTTTTCTATAACATTTTAACTCATTTCTAAAGGCATAATTAAAAGCATATTAAATCTAGTGTAGCCAATTATTTTGTCCTAATTATTTACATGCTAAACAATTATTTCAATTATAGTCCCAAAATCATTTTTTATGGGACAGTTATAAGTGATTTTACCTATTTGCAATGGCTATTTTTGGTTCATTTGAAGTTCTTTTTCAGTGCCAACTACACCAACAATCATGCATTTCCATAAGCCTAAAGCAAAGCACAAATAAGTTTATCAATTTACTATACAATTGGCTTCCATGCCAAGTTACATAAATATCATAAGATAGGCCATTTTAAGGTATTATTTCATGCCAAAACTAGTCCATTTACAAGTCCGCTTTTCTTGTCATTTCAAGCCAATTTCAAGTTCAGTTTCCAATCCTTTTCCATCATTTAAAAAGTGTCCCATATGATATCCATTTCATGCCATACTAAGCATGCACATTCATTTAGATCGTGCCATATAAACCATGCCATATTAATGCAAAACTGTCATACCATTTCACATAAACATGCTAGTTAGGCCATACCTCATTTTCATGCCATTTTACCTTGCAAAGCTCTTGGCTAATAGTTTAAAGTTTGCCTTATACATGCTTTCTATCACATTCAAGCACATATACACACATTTAAACATCACACAAGCATGCCCACATGTAAAATATGCCTTGGCTATGCAAATTAAGCCAACATACAATATGATCATGCATCAGTCACAATGCACACACACTAACACAAGCTTTATTGCACCAATCTCTTTACCTACACCTCACATTCCATTAATGGCAAGCCATATACCATACCATATGCTAAATACTCATGCCACACACTTAGGCTACCCACCAACCAACCTCTTAGACAAATTAAGGCACACCCCAAAACCTTTAATTATTGACACATACATATACATTTCATATAACTTTCATATAATATACCTTAGATATCAAGCTAATTCACTTTAACAAGCTAAATATAAACACACATCCTTGCCAAAATGTCTTGATGAAAAGGACATCTTGCCTTTTAGCACATTCCTTTCCTCAAATCAAGATTATAACCATACCTTACATATAAAATTAGTCTACCTATGTAACTAAAACACTAATTCACACACATTAGCCATAAGTCACACCATTTACATAAAAGGAATCATAACCTATCACATACAAATTCCATCATTCATGCTTCAAATGCTTTAAATTCATATACCTCATTGCCAAAAGAGTTGGATTCTATACTTTGAGCTTGAAAGAAATCACCAAATACCTCACTCTTTCTTTTCCTCCACTCACACCATGTCACCTTCCAAAAAATCACACACATCTCTAATTCAAATTCTAAGCATATAAGTGTTTTTAGAATCATTAAATACCCTAAGAAATAAATTAAAAAAGGCTGAAATACTTATGTATCAAGAGTTGCCCTTTTAGTCCTCTTTGATGTACACCTTAAGCTATCTTTAATTTTCTTGAGATCTAGTAACTCTTATTGCTTTGAACACCTTTACAAAATCAATTCTTAACATAATTAGGGGATTTATAGTGTGAATAGACAAGGAAAAACCATGCCTAAAGCAATGAAAATAGTGGTAAGAAGCTGATATTGGCATTGGGATAGTAAAGGATGCAAGAAGAAGGAAGAAGGGTGAGTGGATATGGCCAAGTGGCCACTTAAGTGGTAAATTAGGGTTTATATAAGTGGTAAGGTGGCACAGGTGGGGCCCACATGCCACTCGAACAACATGAAAAAGCTCGATTTCAATAGAAACTTCAAGGAATTTTTTAAAATCGCTTAAACCTCTAAAAATTATTGCATTTATTTTAAAAGTCATTAATTAATCCCATTTAGAGGCTTATAAAATTTTTAGTGAAATTCCATAACCAATTACCTCAATTTATGTGTAAAACCTCAAAATTAAAAGAATTCACAAATGACCTTGGAATTCAAAACTTATTTCACCAATGGTCTCAGGGGAATTCGTAACCTTTAGGGATGGCATTTCTAGGTCTGTCTGGCCACATCCTAGGTTATTCCTAGCCCAACTCCTTTTAAACGTATGACCTATTAGATTACAGCCTAAAATAATTTATTGGTTCTATTAAATTTTTATATTAAGTCAGTTTTATCATTTTATTACCCCTCTAAGTTTCATGACTGATACTCTTACCTTGAGCCTCATGAAGATGACCTAGTGCTCTGAGAACACTTTTTCGATCTCAATTGTATTATTCACAACACCTCAACTTATGGGCATTACATAGTATTAAAAGTGAAGATCCCAAAAATAGAATAGGCATAAGCAAAATATGTATAATATGTTTCAGTAGATCAAAATGCATGAAATCTTTATATCACATGCAACTACAAAAAAAGAGAATGACTAGAGCTTACAACAAAAAGGTAAAGCCAAGCCTAATAAAAAAGGTGATCGTGTGCTAAAATAATCAAAACTATTATTGCTAGATCCTAGAGTAAAATTTTACTCCAATTATGAAGGCTCACATCTAGTTAAGAAGATATTAAGGCATAAAAGTGTTAAACTAACTAATTTTGAAGGTAATGAATTTTCAAATCTTATGAATATAGATAAGTTAAAGAGATACTTTTATTAAAAAAATGTCCACCAAGTTGAAAACACAAAAAGCATTGCTTAAGCAAAAGTTAGGACACCTTTATAAGGTGAAAACTTAAAAATAGGCACTTTTTACAAAAGTTAGGGGAAACTAAGAGAAAATGTTCAACCAAGAAAACTCAAGAGGGCTAATTGATAATTGTAATATTATTAAGGACAATTAATACATATGCCAAGATCAATAGAGTTATGTTATGATGCCAAAAATTCTTTATAGTAATCATCATTCTATAAACTAGTATCTATTGAAGGACATTTTATAAATATGTAAACTTTATCTATGTATAAAATCTCTTTCTAGATGAAAAGTTTATACCTTCATTCTTTCTTTTCAATATAAGAGTTTTGTTATCTCTCATGTGACTTGTTGTCTAATCATTGTATTCTTTATTCATAATTAAATCACTAGTCCTTAAATTGAGCACCTTTCTTAAAACATAATGACATTTCCACTTGTTAGGAAAAGAGAGCAAGAAGTGATGAGTTATAGCACCACCTAAGAAGCCCAAAGATTTACATGGAATTCTCTACACCAAATTTTATTTGGACCTGATAAAGGATATATAAAATAGCATATCTTAAGCTAACAAATAAGATACAACTAAAATGACAAGAAAAACTAAAGTGGGAAATTTTCCTTCATATGTACACCTATCTGATTTCATGAGCAATGGCACCTCCAAACTATAAAACCCATTCTTCCTTAGTCAAAAATTTCCTCTCTACTCACCTCGAATAATAATGATTGTGTATGTAATAGGTCAATAACTTTTTTAGATGTTTTGAAAGTAACTCAAGCTTATCTTTTAACCATACTTAAACATATAAAATAAACAAGCTATAAGATTAGAAAATCCATTCTAGACAACCATAAGTGAATGTTAGGTAAGCTCGCTAGTGTGAAAACCTTTATAGGCATAATAGGCAAAAATTATGGTAGTACCCATTAAAGAGAAAACCTAAAAAGGGCTCTCTAGATAAAAATTTGTGTAAAGAAATAAAAAAAACAATGAGAGAAATAGGCTCCTAAGCATAAATTCAAAATTATGCATTTTAACTATATTTATGCCTCTAATGGTTTCTATAACGCATATGAATGTAATGCTCGAGAAATCATCATTTTGTGAAAAGTACTCTAAAGCTTAATATAGTGTCATCTAGGATATTGAAGGTTCACATAGTAGTCAAAAAGGGGTAATAGTTAACCAAACTTTGATCGACCAGAAAATGATGAAAACAAGTGAATTAAGATTTTTAGTAGAACTAATAAATCATTTCGAGTTGAGAACTAATGAATAGTGACTTCATTTGAGGCTGTGTTAGGATAGCTCCGGGAAGTGCCCCGATAGACCTAAAAATATCATACCCTGAAGCTAAAAAATTCCAATGAGTCTATTATAGGAATTTTAATATTCCAAGGTCATTTGATAATTATTCAAAATTTTTGAATTACATGCTGAATAGCAGCTCCCGAAGGAATTTTGACTTAAAATTTTATGGGACCCTTAATGGGCATTATCAATAATTATTAGCACTAGAATCATATTTTTTAGAGGTCAAGGTAAATTATTTTGAATTTTTAAATTTTAAAAGAAAATCAGGTTAAAATAAGCCGTTGTATCAACACGTGGTGTGATTCGGGCCATCCATCTATCTAATATAAATGGGCTTGCACATATAGGAGTGCCACATATGCCAAAGGCCATCATCTCCCCCAAAATTTCCATAGAAGCCAAGACCATTTTCTCTCTACTGTTTTTGTTCATTTCTTTCTCGTATCACCACTAAATTGCATAATCCTTTTATAGATTTTGACCTCCATGACACCTGAAAGCTAATCCAATTGACAAAAATAGAAAAGGATACCTAGAAAGTGAGATATGAGCACTTGATGAATAATGCTCTTTTGGTGAGTAAGCTCATTTTTCTTTTGGTTTTTATTTTTCATTTATGGTAATTGGTATGGTGATGTTATGGGTGAAGAAAGATTTTAATTTAGAGTTCTTTATAATTTTGTAGGAATTTTTGAAGGCAAACGCTAATTATGCCATTTTGTGAAATGATGCAAAATGTTGGAGAAAGAAGGAATTGATGGTTCTAGAATGGTTTCAACATGACTGGGAGCCCACTGTAAGTGAATTTAGCTAAAAAATGCTTTGTATTTTAGAGAAATATAGGATTAGAGTCATTTGTGTGAGTATGAAAGTTGTAGTGTATGTGTGCGTGGTAAATTAGAATTGTTATGCATGCTAGGATGGGTAATTAGAGTAGATAAGATGATGGGGATATGTTTTAGATGTGAAATGTATGTGATGTATGTATAACTAAATGCATGACATGTATGCCATGGCATGTTCATGGGTGCATAGCATGATTACATGGGATATTAGGATGGTTATGTGAAGTATGATGTATAAGTGACATGAAAAGTAGAGATAGGTGTATGGTTATGGGTTAAAATGTGATAAAGTATGAGGGAGGGATAATGGAATGTGAAACTTGACATATAGAGATATGACATAAAATAGGTGGTGTGTAGGATGTTATATGTAAGTTTAAAAAAATTTAGAAGCTATGTGTTACATGAGAATGTACATTAGGAATGATGTTTAGGTATGGTAGAATGGAATCCCTAAAGTATAATGGTATGAGGAAAAGGAAGAGTGAAAAATGACTAAACAAGTAGTAAAGGATATTACCAAACAAATAGTAACATTCATGTAATAGGACCTATAACTGTCTTATAAAAATATTCAAATGAAATGGGCTTATAATTGTGTCCTGCCAACATGGAAATATTCTAATGTAATGACTAGTAAATGACAAAATTATAAGTTGATTAAATTTAAAAATAATGTTGCACTTTTTAAAGTGTTGAAGAATAAAATCATATGACATGATAAAATATCGTGAATGCATAATTTATAAATAGACAAAATTGAATGAATAAATAGATGATAATTTTGTGGAATTAATGTATAAAAGGGAAAAGTATATATGATAAGGCATTAAATGTACTCATATGGCATAATTGCTATATAGAGTATTAAGATAATATATTGAGTTTAACATCAAGTATTACAAGTAATAAAGTACCATCAAGATCCTAAGAGTAAAAAGGTAAAATACTGGACATGGAAAAATAAATTATCATCTTATAACAAAGGAAAGAGATAGCATGGAATAAGTGGATAAAACATTCTGAGGCAAATGACAGTAAAGCAAAAATACATACACTTTTACATGGAAAGGGAAGAGGAAAAAAATATAGAAAGGAGATAAAAGAGGATTGAATGATGTTAATAAAGGAAATGAAACATTAGTTGGGAATATAGGAGACCAGTGAAGCTAGAATAACACTGAATGAATAGTCTAAATCATAAACTAGCAGATTAATAAAATAAGGGTAATATTCCTGTTATGGATATTCAAATAATGAAATTAATGAGAAATGGTTGTAAAGATAAAATAATATGGATATTGGCCAATAGGTGAGTATACACTGGATAGGTTAACCAGTCAACTAGGAATTAGCAGCTAGTAGAGGTTGAGTCTGAATAGATTTTAGCCTATTTATGGTAGGTGCAGCTGTTGAGTATTTATTTAAGCTTGCATGCTTTAGGTATTGAGAGGTCTATAAACTGATCCCTACTACCTACTTAATGATTATGGATATTAAGAGGTCCCACGGGGCTAATCCTTGCTATCTACTAGATGTGTTGAGTATGATAAGATATATTGGCATATTGGAAGGTCCCATGAGTCTTTTCCTTGCTATCCCCTTTGTAGATATTATAAGGTCCACGGATTGATCCCTACTATCTACCACTTAGATATTAAGAGGTTCTATGGAATTTATCCCTACTATTAAACAGAAGGTATGTACAGATGCTGGGGTGCAAAATGTGGGCCACTATATGGGCTGATATTTGTCTGGTTCTCAGACTAGGTAGGTGCAACTACCGAGGCCTAAAATTGGGGCTATTACACAACATGATTCCTAATATCCAGTGATTGGGAGTTTTTCCCAAACTTTAGAGGTTAAACTAAAATAATTAAGGAACTTAAATGGACTAAGTATGAATGAAAGGGTTGATGTCTTAAATGTACTAATTGGAATAAGTTATGAGAAAAATTAATAGGAATAAAAGATAAACTATCAGATGATATCCAAAAAATGCAAATAATTCTAGGATAAATCCTAAAAGAGGTAATTGAATCATGTAAGATAAGATAGATAATAGAATTATATAGAGATGAATAAGTTATAAAAGGGTGAGACCATTGTGCATAACCATTGAATGGACTAGATAACTATATTAAGCCATTAAGTACATTAAGTGTCTATAGGGTAAGCATGATAGTAGCATGGTGGACTCGATAATAATGAATAAAGCTATTAAATCATCTAAACAAGATAATAATAAGTTGCAAACCAATAATTGATGAAAGTATACACATAAAGTCTTAAGTATGATATGGAACTAGAAATAGAGTGAATGACATAAACCTGAGTTAATGGTTGATAAAATATAATAAGGTAAATAAGGAAATTATAAGCAATTCTAGGATAGATTCATAGTAGGTGCCACTATAGCTAGCCATAGAGTTATACCTTAAGGTAACATAGGAAGTAGAGATTAAAAATTCTAGGGCAAGTCTACAAGTAATAGCATAGATAATCATTAATCTATTATTAACTTCTTAGTTATGTGTGTGAGTGAGTTATGGTACAATGCATGTTTTATTAAATTCAACACTAAGTGTATACTTAGTGTATCGATTGTCTGATGCGTAGGTAATAGATATGATTGATGTTGTAAGGGTGAAAAGCAGCATAGCTAAAGATTGTCTAGATAAGATGTTGTCCTTTTAAATTGATATGTTTTAATAGATAGAGGCACTCATGTATGTTACTATGGTTCATTGGGTAATATTATGCTTAGACAGTTAACATGTTGATATATAATACAATAAAAAAAGTATATAGCTATAAGCAATATCTTAGTCTGATAATTAGATGTAAGACCAAGCACATATATGCCATATGCCTATGAAGTGTATCATTGATCATTGATTCTATTAAATAAAATTTTGACATTGAATAGGATAAACCTTAGTTGAAGTTAAACAAAAGCTACCCAGGGAAACCAAGGATGGGTGACCTTTGGGAAGTGATATCCTTTGTCTATTTTCTTACAAAATAGGTAGGGGTGTTACATTTAGTGGTATTATAGTAGGTTTAAATGGTTCTAGGTAGTAATGCATGAGTGCTTTATGAATTTTAGGATGTTCAAATAGTTGCTACACTGTTGGAAAGTGAAAATTATTGATAAACTATTAGTGAAATAAGCATGTGAATTTCTTGTAAAAGTAAACAATGGGCAAAAGTAATGGTGTTATGATATTGTTTAACCCTCTTCCTCCTAAGTTGAGGTAGTTAGTACTGTTAATGGAAACATATAGAGATCAATAATGTTTTAATGAAGAGTAACAAGCTTGGTGGATGGTAGAGATGGAACTGTGTGGATAATCAACCAAACACTAGGTAAAAACATTTAAAAGAAGAAAGTGTAGTAACCCTACATATTGAATGGTGATCATAAGGTGAATGAAACTTTTGATAAGAAAGGAGAGATGAAGTTTAGCTTAGTATTATGAATAAGGAATAGATAAAAGGTAACAAGGAGTTAGTATACTCTTCCAAAAACCACAGTATCTAATGGGAGGCAAATAATGTTGCAAGAAAGATAATGAGAACTAATAGAAAGTTTAAAGAAACATCAAGAGATAGAAAGAGTATAGGTGGACCTAGGGCCTATCACTAAGGAGTGAATGATTGTTGTGTTATATGTAGTGAGATTGAATGTCTCTAGGAAGTTATAAAGGGGTAATGGATTAAGCCACAAATAAGGTGATCTAGTTGCTTATGACCTTGATATAAGTTGAAGAATATGTCATCAACCTTTAAAGGGTCTAGAAAGTTATGAGGCATAAGCATGGGATACCAATGTTGACGCATAAGAGAATATGAGAGCTAAACAAGAAAATAGGAATAGTGAAACTAGAAATAAAACAGGAATAAGATGCAAATGTTTAGCAAGGTTGAGTTAGAGGGTAAGAGATTAAGGATAGAACAGAGGATAGGAAACAACTATCAAGGTCTTTGAGGATGAGGGCTATTATTCTTCTTTAATGCATTTCTTACCAGGCCGGGGCAATGCATTATATAGGTTAAGTTGCATCTTAACATTTTGCATAATTGCATTATGCATGATATATTTTTTATAATGAAAATTCTATACATGTGTTATATAAAATGAGCATGGCATGTTAATAGCCCTAATATAAAAGGGACTTAACAGAGCTAAGGAAATGAGAGAGAAATAATATGGTAGTATTAGAAAGGGTGTGATAAGAAACCATGAGTAAAAAGAGAATTAAGAATAGTGTTGGTATAAATGGGTGAGTATATAAAGGATTAGAAATGTTAAGGTAAGAGCCTTATGAGGATATAATAAGAATGGAATAATGAAAGGTATATCGATAGTTAGTAGTGAACATAAAAAGGTAACTTACCACTTTGAACCCAAGAAGGGAAGTGGACAAGGTAGTTAGTGAATACAGAAGCATCCATAATAAGGGTGAAGTACTTCAATGTTTTAAGGTATGAAGGCATGGCTAAGTAACTAGTTACAAGGAGTGATAAGGAAAGAAAAGAAAAAAGCAATATGGCATACAACTAAGATGATTAAAGAATGTATTCTGGGCAAATTATAGTAAGGTGAACATGAATTAATTTTCATAAACAAGGAAAAAGAATGCATATTCTAGTACCTAAGATTCCTAGAGGGAAGCTCGAAGGAGAATGATCATAGAGGAAATTTTAAACAAGGATATTGCCTTCTAATGCCAAAATTTGTATTAAAAATTAGTACCCAATAATAGGACTTTGTGAACAATTGTGAATGAGATAAAGGGTAACAAAGATCATAAGGGAAGAAATTTGCATTGAGTATAAGATAAAGGAATTAAGGAAATAAAGGTTGGTACAACCTGGCATTGGAATAAAAGTGAGTACATAAGAACACTTTCACAATGCTCTATATTCTAACTAGAAACAAAGTGTGGATACATGGGATATTATTAAAGTATACTGCTTAGTATTATTCAATAATAAAAGATGACAAAATCTGATGTAATAGTGTTAAAGAGTACATTGAGGAAGCTCCACCTATACCAAAAAGTAAAAAAGAGATATGGGTTCATAAAAAAGGAATATGATTAATGAAGAATAAGAGAGCCAAGAGGAAATAAGAGTTTTAAAAATTTAGGTGCCCTGGGAAAATAAATGAAGAATAAAGGTGCACCTATAAGAGGCTATAAATAGTTGGACGTAAAGGTCTAAACCAAATAGAAAGAGAAAAGGATAGGAATATAAAAAAAAGGAAGGTTGAAGTAACTAATCGTATGACAATGGAAAATTTTGAGGATGAAATTTCTTAAGGAGGAAGAATTGAAAAGCTCGAGAAATCATCATTTTGTGAAAAGTACTCCCGAGCATGATATAATGAATAGTAGTTAAAAAGGGATATTAGTCAATTGAACTTTGACCAACTAGAAAATGATGAAAGCAAGTGAGTTAAAATTTTTAGCATAACCAATAAATCATTTCGGGCTGAGAAATAGTGAATAGTGACTTCAGTTGAGGTTGTGCTAGGAAAACTCTAAGAACTGATCGAACGAACCCAAAAATATCATACCTTGAAGATTAAAAATTCTAATGAGTATATTAGAGAAGGAATTTCAATATTCTAAGGTTATTTGATAATTATTCAAAATTTTTGAATTACATGAGTGAATAGTAACCCTAGGTCCTAAAGGAATTTTGACTTGAAATTTTGTTGGACCTTTAATGGGTA
>CANXYI010379884.1:0-13443 GCA_948208565.1 Hura crepitans | reverse complement strand
TTTTAAAAATATATTAAAATGATTGGAATTTTAAACAGGGCGGCCCTATAAACCTGTCCGATTTTAACGCGACTTCCGCCACGAAAGCATCGGGGTCATAGTCAGACTCGGGGATTCCAGAGGAGGGGAGAGGGGAATCTTTCATGGGCTTTAACCTGGCTATTGTTCTTCAATGGCCAAATCTCACTTTTTTCTATCTGTGCCAATTGACATGATTACCAATTTTTTACCTTTGAGATTCCATCGCTTGCCCATTGCCGGGTTTCATCTTCTCCTTATATTTCTCCACTCTCTTTTATAGTTTATAGTTTTTACCTTTCATGCTGGTCCTGCCTGTAACTTCTGTTTTTCCCTTTTTGTGTTTGTTTCCTTGGAAAGATTGGCCACGCAGAGCTCCTTCTCTAATTTGTTATTCCCTTTTCTGTTTTACCCTAAAAAGGAAAAGGGTAATACCTTTTTCCATAATTTAGAATTTGTTTGTTCCTTATCAGACTTGAAATATAAAATCCAAAGTAGAAGAGCGAATTTTATGTCTTTTGTTATCAATTAATTAAACTGCACTTGAAAATTCAATAATTAGGCAAGAATTTTTTTAAGATTCTTTGTATCCTATTTTTTTATTCATTTATAGTTACCTTGATGAGTTAATCGTTGAATTTTCTTTTATTTTTTTATTTTTAAAGTACAGTTATATAGACTATCCAATCGGTGAATTTCAATGGCATCGGTGTTTCTGTATCATGTTGTGGGAGATCTAACGGTTGGGAAGCCGGAGATGGTGGAATTCTGCGAGACTGAAACTTTGGAATCGGCAATTTGGGCAATTGGAGAGTCGACGGAATGTGGAATTCCTGTGTGGAAGAGGAGGTCGCATGTGGGTATGATTGAGAACAGCGAAATTAGGCAACAGAGATTTGTGGGCATCCTTCATTCACTGGATATCGTGGCGTTTCTGGCTAAAGCTCAGTGCTTAGAGGAACAAGAGAAGGCCATGAAGACCCCGGTTTCTGAAGTGGTGATTCCTGATAACTCCCTGTTGAAACAGGTTGATCCTGCGACAAGGTTAGCTATCAATTTTCGAGACTAAGTGTCGGGACTTGTCACATTTAAACGTGTCTTTTTGACGTTAAACTGATATTTCATTGCATGGACTTGATATTTTGAGAGTAGATGTTCATTTGTTGCTCTAGACTGCAGTGCTGTTATAATGCTGCTTGAAAATTTATGCAAATTAAGTATTTATATATTTTTTTATGCTACCCTGTCAAGTTTTCCTTTTCATGATAATGGGTTATTTAAGAATTATATGGAGAATACATCGCAGTATTCATTTTTTGGTGAAATGCTTCTGGATTGATCACTGTTCTTACGGTTCCTTGGATTTTAAAAGGTTATAGGAACAATCACAATGTCTGCTAATTGTTTTCGCATGTCAGTAATTTCTTACATCCCTGTGATTTATGTTATGAAGGGTGTAAAATTCTGTTGCTTCTTACTATATTAATTGGTGCTTGTTCACTTTATTTTTCATCTTTTTGTGTTTATGTTTATATATAGGATAAATTTAGTTTCAGAAGGCTTTTGGTCCATATGTACACTCTTCTGTTTCTAGAATTGCCAATCCTAATTATTTTTGATGTTTGGATCACAATCATCTTTCCGAAATATAGTGGGCAGCAAGAGTAACAAAAAATCAAGTGAAATAACATTGCTTTGGATTCCTTTTGTCTCAATTTATGGATCATATAATTATTTCTATTTGGTCATCACTTGATGATAACTCAATTCATCAATTAAATCTTCACACGAACACAACAGCATTATTTCCCTTGGCTTCCAGAATGGTTTTTGGTAACAGAGCCATTTCTGTTGCCAGAAGCAAAGAGTCTACTTTGCAAACCAAAAAATACTGGGCTTTTATAATTTGGCAACGGCTGCGACTACTGCAACTTTTAATACTTGTTAATCATGCTTTGATGGTAATGGCCTCCTCATTACTGTCAATAACAGTCATATTTATGCCATCTAAAACTGTGATGTAGATTAGGAAGCAGAGTTGCTGCATTGAAAGGCAGAAATTTTGGTGGTGCAATCAATGCTCATTTGAGGAAAAGGATGAAAGATAGGATTTGGGGTTTCAGATTGTTGAATTGTATATTATATCTTACTGTATGTGAAGATCTTATTAAAATTGGATAACATTCTATTAACATCCACTGGACAAATTAGCCTTTGATGGAAATTTAAGTGCTATTTGATTTGATAGGATTGCTTCCTAAACTTAAGTAGAAAAGTAGAAAATATGTAGAGCTTGAGGATGCTCTCACAAAATGCTTTTTTCATTTGTAGTCTTGAAGTTGAGCTGTAATAACTTTTCAGGATAACTGTGGTGTTTTCTAATTGTCATTATCTGTCATAAAATTGAATTTAATCAAGTAACTCTGTTGAATATGTGATAGATTGATTGATGCGTTGGAGATGATGAAGCAAGGTGTAAAGCGTCTCCTAGTCACGAAAGGCACAGTGTGGAAAGGCATGAGCAAACGATTCTCAATTCTCTATAATGGTAAATGGCTCAAGAATGCTGATGGCAGCAACAATAGCAGCAGCCTCACGATTACAGCCAATCGAACTTCCTCATCATCCCCCACTTCCAGCCGGGATAAATTTTGCTGTCTCTCTAGAGAAGATGTCATCCGATTTATCATTGGTTGCCTTGGTGCTTTAGCTCCAACCCCTCTTTCCTCCATCTCATCCCTTGGAGCCATCAACTTTAATTACTATTCAATCGAGGCCTCTCTTCCAGCCATTGACGCTACACGCAAGCTACCTAAAGATCCTTGTGCAGTTGCAGTTGTGGAGCCCATGCTGGATGGCCGATATAAGATCATAGGGGAAATTTCAGCCTCCAGATTGTGGAAATGTGATTATTTGGCTGCAGCATGGGTTTTAGCCAATCTTTCATCTGCTCAATTTGTGATGGGGGTTGAGGATAATTTGACTCCAAGATCACTTCCTGATTTTATTGTTAACTCAAAAGTTGGGGATGATAATATGGAAAACGATGGTGGATCAACAAGCCCGAAGAAATTCAGCAGTAGAAGCATTGGGTTCAGTCCGGGCAGTTCAAGTTTTGGAAGTGTTAGGAGCATATATCGGGGCAGAAGTGCACCCTTAACATGCAAAGTTACTAGTTCATTGGCAGCAGTAATGGCGCAGATGCTTTCTCACCGGGTAACCCACGTGTGGGTGATCGAGGATGACAACGATGATGTTTTAGTGGGCATAGTTGGTTATGCAGATATTCTTTTTGCTGTAACTAAACCTCTATCGCCATTTATTCCGGCCAACCGTTCTTGTGAGGGTTTAGCAACTGAAATTCAAAATTGAAGTTCAGCTGCATATATTTATATTTATACTTACCATAGTTCATAAACACGAGCAGTTTTGGAGGTGCGAGGAATTTGAGCTCTCAAGAGGTTTCATGCAAGGTTTTTTTTCTTCATGAGATGTATAATGTTGGTTGTTAAATAATGTTCATGATGTTATTTGTGTGGTAATTAAATTCTTGTAATATGGTTATAAAAAAACAGTTCCTTTTTTTTGGTGTGACAATTTATTATTTATTCTTGATTGATGTCATTTCAATAATTAATAGGGTCCATTAGTTTGACATTATAAATACAAATTGCGTTTGAAGTCTCCTGAAAAATTGTACAGCACAATTAGCTGAATTATCTATAAGAACTTTTGAACAGACAGGACAAGTGGGACCACGGATTCCACTAAAACTGGGACTTTGAAAAATGATGTAAAATGATTTTAACAGCGATGTCTTTTCGTGTTTAATAAAGGTCGTTTAGCTCTTTTTTTTTTTCAAGAAAAAATAAAGGGAAAAGAAAAGGGAAAAACAAGCATACCAAAGCAAAAGATCGACTAAACCTGAGCCGACAGGCTTCCTCGTCCGCCAAGTTTGGATCTTGAGTAGTGGCTGCAGAAAACAGAAAGTAGGGTCATTTACTTAAAATTTACAAAGACTCTCGTCAACTGCAAAAAATTACAACAAATGGCATTCTCTTTGCTCAAGATAGTAAAATATGGGCCTAACTACGGATCTATCATAAGTAAATTTTTTTATAATTACAATACAAGGATAAACACTTTAATAAAGGTAATTCTTTTCAATAAAATTTTTAAAATAATTTTTCTACCAACATTGCATTCATCATAATTTTTAATTTTAAAAATACCTCAATTTTAAATCAATATCTTTACTTATATGTAAATAAAATACTTTCGCCAATTTCCAATTAAAATTTTCCTGAATTCTCTTCTTACTTTCATGTTTCTTCTTCCTTGTCCTTTTTTAACCCGTTTTCTCTCAATTCATTTACTATTATCTATTCTGGTCTAGGGTTTTTGACAAAATTCATCTTTTGTCATAATTCTTTTTCAACTGTTCTCATCTCTACCTAAATTCATTATTTACAAAGTAAAAATCTCTGTCAAAACAGGTAATTTCATATAGATTATGTTCAATTTTGTTTTAAACATGATTTCATTCTCAATTATGACGTAATCTGTTCTGTTTCTTTTTTCTTTTTTATTTCTTCTGTTGCTGAATCTAATCATTTATACAATGTTTAATATCATTTGGATGCTTATGGATTACAGCTAGTATTATTTTAAACAAGTTTTCATGCTGTATTATGCCGTTATCTCTGTCTTTTTTCTTTTTAATATCTGCTACTAACAAATATAATGTAAATTCATAACTGAACTAAAAAATCACATTATTTTATGATTTATTATGAAGCATCATTTGTAAAAATCATTTTAATTTGTTTAGCTTGTTATCTTACTAATGTTTTTTTTTCCTTTCTTTTTCCTTTATACAATTTATGAACCCATCAAATAATGCTTGAGTCTTGTTAAAAACATATGACTTACTTCCACATCTTATGCATATACTTGTAATGCCTTTCTTTGTTTTGACTCAATATTTATTAAATTCGTATTTTTTTTAATTTACATAATGATTGACGATATACCAATTTTGATTCAATACAAAGGATTTTGGAATGAAAACAAATTTGAGCATTTTGAAGTTACTGGAATATTAATCCCTAAAGATTGCAAGTTTGAAATACTTCAAGCTACAATATCACCTGAATTATTATCAATTATAGATAGAAAAGAAGAACTATGATATATGATAAAGAAGAAAAATTTAACTTTTCTCAAGTGTACTAAATGAGATGCCTCCATTAAAGGTCCATAACTAGTCAAAGTGTTGCTTGCCATAGCGAAATGGGGGCCAAAGGCAATAAGATAAAAAATGGTGGTGGCGGTGGTAGTGCCCTATCACCATCATCTTCTTAATTACTATTCTTAGCTTTTTGTGGCTCATCTTGAGTTTAAATTTACTTTGTTTTATCAATGTTCTCAACAAGGGCATCATAGCTTTAATTAAGATAATTCTTCCCTAGGCATGTTTTATATAGACCGCCTAATCATAGAATGCCTTATAGATTTCTACAATCTGCTGTGGTTATACATGTTCTATATATAGTTTCTAAATAAGTTTATGTTTATAAAAGGTACATGAAATGCTAATGCTAATCCTTGAGGATAAGGTATGTAATTTTTTTTTCAATTTTTAATTTCAAGATTGTGTATATAATTGACTTTATCACAGTTTACTGCTACAATCAGTTTGAGAACATTTTGACATAATTTCCTTTCTAATTGAATTTTGTTTCAATTTGGATAAAGCCACTCAATAAAAAGTTGTAGACAATGTGGATTGGTGAATGTCATATCTACGTGGAATCAAGATACGTAAATTAATGTTTTGACCATCTAAATATTTAATTTGGTATATATTATCTCGAACTAAATTTCATCCACTTAGTTTTTCAATAAACATATAAATTACTTCCACATCTTATGCATATACTTGTAATGTCGTTCTTTGTTTTGACTCAATATTTATTAAATTCATATTTTTTTCAATTTACAGAATGATTGATGATATACCAATTTTGATTCAACACAAAGGACATTGGAATGAAAATAAATTTGAGCATTTTGAAGTTACTAGAATATTAATCCCTGAAGATTGCAAGTTTGAAATACTTCAAGCTACAATATTAATACATGCAAAAATATTCCAAAAAAACTCTTATGTGTTTCCTATAATAATTCCAACTTTTTTTCATCCCTTATTCCGATAATTATCGAGATTAATTTGTAATGCCATATTTACATTTAAATACTCGGTCCATAAAATTGCAAGCTACTGTACCAATTGTGAATTTTGATATAATAAAGGATAACATCATATAACTAAGTTTTTTTTTTAAAAAAAGTGCAAGCTATCATGACCTTTTCTAGAATTAGGTATAATATGATATAATTTGGTATAATATAGTATAACAAGATTTTCCATAATACATATAATCTATCATGACCTTTTCTGAAATTTTGTATAATATGGTATAACAGGGTCTAATGTGGTATAACAAGAGTTTTCATAAAAAATGCAAGCTATCATGACTTTTTCTATAATTTGGTATAATATGATATAATTTGGTATAATATGGTATAACAAGATTTTCCATAACACATACAATCTATTATGACCTTTTTTAGAATTTGGTATAATATGGTATGAAATTATATAATGTGGTATAACAAGAGTTTCCATAAAAAATGCAAACTATTATGACTTTTTTGGAATTTGTTATAATATGGTATAATGTAATATAACAAGATTTTCCATTGAAAAAGTGTAAGCTAGCTTATTTTGGAATTTGGTATAATATAGTATAATTTGATGTAATTTGGTATGACAAATTATAACAATGTAGTTATAAGCTAACAAGCCCAAATAAACTCTAGTAAAATTTCATTTAACAAAGCATTCTATCAACTTATAATCTATATTATGGCTATTCTGAAATTAGATATAATTTCATATAACATGATGGTCCATTAAAAATATAATAATATATTATTTTTGTTATAAAGTTATCAATGATATTGTACAATATTGTATAACAATGATAACAAGGCGGTCCTTATTAATGCTATTAAGATTATAAAAATACAATCAATAATATAATATATTATAAATTATCGTCACAATAAAAATAGAAATCTAATATAAATTTAAATATATAATACTAAAAATTGCTTATCCTTAATAGTATTGAAACTATTACAAAAATATACACATTACATGATAGTGTCTGCTAGTACTAACCACAACACATTTACAAGTCATTTCCGCTTCTTAATTGCATGTTTTACTTTACATCTTTTCTGAGTTGCTTCAAACTCACTGATAATATTCTCTATTTGCTTTCTTTTTCCATAGTGGTATAATAAAACTACCAATCTACTTATGTGTAATTCCATATCAAAATTTGAAACTGGCATCGCTTTACCATCAATGAAGTACTTAGCAAATGAAGTAATAAAAATACCACAATCACTATCAAAATAAAGTAAAAACAAAACCAGTAATTAGAAACATAAAAAATATTTCATAATGAAAGCCAAATTAAAAAATAATATCTTAAACTTACCAGTTATTTTGGCTTAGTAACCCATCAACCATCACAACATCAAATCCTTATTTGCATATGCTCCTTGACCAAGTTAGATATCATTTTGAATTTCGTAAAAACCAAGATAATCCATAAAGTAAGGCAATAACACACTGTATGCATCTATTGTATCCTTAAAAATCTTTATATACTGCCCATGCCCCAAAGAATTGTAAATATAAATAGACCTATCAGTAAAGCACAAAGTACCCAAGACCCAATGAAATGTTTTTGAAACATTCACAGAAATAATACATGATCAACTTAAGCCTAAGGTATATTACAATGCATGTAATAACTACTAATATATGCAACTATAGGATTATCTGAATTTATAAGTGATAAATCATTTCCTTTCTTGATAAACATGGCATACAGATTTTGGATACGCTAGTTAAATATATTGTCAGTTGTAGTGAACTTCACAGAAACGTAGTTTGAATATCTCCCTTTCTTCCTCAAATAATAAAAAATGACATTCATATACTGTATATAAAATAATTTCTTAAATAAGAAAACTACACTAAATTCCAAAACATAAACATAAATATAATTAAAAATAGCATACTGAAAAAGAAAATGGCCGACCATCATATTGCAGACAATGGAACCAAGTCTTTTCTTCTATAAAGTTAACTCCAAAATCAAATGGAGGAGATAATACATTATTTTCTTATTTATATAACTTCTTCCGAAGATGAAAAAATCAACATAATTAAAAACATTAAAAGAAACATATTAATAGATATAAAATTCCATAATAGCATAAAAGTATTAAATTTAAAAAAATATAAATTACTCATTTCTTTCATCTAACCAATTATCAAATTCTATCCTTATATTAGAATCCACTTCTTTGTTGATTTTGTTATTTAATGGAACTAAACATTTGACAGCCAATTGGGTGTCCTTTGATTCTATTATATTCCCATTAGAATCGAATTCATTCAAATAATGAGATTTCAAAAAAATAATTCATCTAATCTCTCTTTTTTTTTTTCAATTCTTAAGATATACCTTGATTTACAAATCTTGAAACACTTTTAGAAAACTATAAAATCAAAAAATAAAAATATCACAAACTTAAAAAAAAAAAAACAAGAATCAAACATAAATAAATATTACTTAGAATAAGTATGATTCAATGAATTGACTTCTTTAACAGCATCATGAATTATATCATCAAACATTTTTGAATCCACATCACTAAAAAATGAATCAGAAATCTATTCAGCAACATTTAAATTCTGTAATTAATATAAAATATATCATCTAACTATAATATATATATATATACTTTAATATAGATAATCTCTAAATTTCATATAATAAACTAACATCATAATATATGCTCTAAAACTTTAACTAGAGTTCTATATCTATTTGAATCAAATCACTTGTTACATGGGAAATAATTAGGAATATATTTTATACAAAACAGATGATTGCTTACCATAGCAAAACAGATAAGGAAAATACCTTGCAACAGATTCAAACGTACTCCAATCAATGACAAAATCACCTAGTAAGGATGAAATGGTAGAGCGCAGTTTAACCGTGGATTGTCGAAGAAAAACGAGAGGGCGAGAGCACAGGACAAGCCAGTTCAACGATGAAATGGCAGTGGGTAGTTCGTCGACGAAATGACAGAGGGCAGCTCGACAACAAAATCAGAAGCGGCGGAACATCCAATAAATGGTAGAGATTGGTAGAGGGTAGAATATGTCGATTCAACGATGGAATAATTAAAGGCCTTTCATCAACGAAGCAGTAGAGATCGAAGTAATGACTAAATCGAAGAGGGCAGGATAGAGTGGTTCATCAATGGTATGGAAAAGGGATAAAGAAATAGCTATATGTATAAAAAAGGGCATTTTTAAAATAAAAAAATAAAAAAATGCATATTCAGTTCAATAAAGAAATGTAATATATTTGTGAAATTAAAAAAAAAGAGACAAACCGTGTAATTTCCTCTAAAACATAAGTGTATTTTACAAAAAAGATTTAGAAAAAATGATTTTAACATAATAAATCAATTTTTGGTGTCGAAACTCCACATGTCATGCTTAGTGGAATTGAAAACTCTAAAAGGTTCTAATCAGCATGCCATGTAATACTACATATGTAACATTGAGAATATATTATGGAAGAGTGCAGCTCCAGTTCTTCCGAGAGGACCGTACTTCACTCTACCTAAGGGTCACAAAATTTTTTTATTATTTATTATTTTTTCATTCAGTTTGAGCCATTGGGCATAGTACTCTCAAGAAGACCTGAGCCCAGGCCATGAGGGAAGAATCATCCACAATATATAGAAGTGGTTGTAGAGCAAAAATTTTAAGGTTTTGACATTTTATTTAGTGGGTAGCAAAAGCAAAGAATCTGAGAGACTTTGACAATGCGTAAGGTGGAAATCAAAGAAAGTGACGAACACAATGGTCTATTAAGTGCTTCAATTCAAGGAACATGGATGAGGTAATCTCCTGTTTCTTTGATTCTGATTCTTGAAAAAACTACATTTGAAAACCATGTGATATTGTTAGTAATATCTGCATATTCTAGGGTTTTTCCCATGGTCAAATTTCATTTTTTTAAACACTTTTTTGAAGATAAATAAAAAAATAAAGCAAATTAGGAACTTGTTGATGTAATTTGTTTAATATATTTCCAGGGTTTAGTTTTTTCATTATTGAAGTTATTCTTTGTTGTATGTTTGTACAAAAGAAAGGGCCTTTAATTTTAAAAAATAATTTTTTGATGTTATGTTAAAAATAAATTAAAAAAACATAGGGTTTTGAGTATTTAATGTATTCTGTGTTATGGATTTTTTTTATGTTTTATGTTTTGAGTTATATCTTTGTTTATTCTGTTATTTTTTTTAAATATGACATGTATATATGCTAAGTAACATAGTAAATGTGTCTTCTATTTTTAGATCTTAAGAGTTACTACTTTACTATGATACTACATTATAATAGGTTACTGGAACAAGATGGTTATTTTATAAAGAATAAGGACAGTCTTAATTTGTCTATGTTGTATAGTTAATTACAAAGGTTAAGATGGGTGGAACAATTAAATACTTTTATAAGGTTTTATAGCAGGAGTTTAACGGTAGGTGGAGGCCAATAGATAAAGAGAGTGAATTATTTATTTCTATATGGACAAAAGTAAGGAGATCCATATTTATGTAAAGTATTTTAAGGATGAAAATAAGTTTATAGTAGCTCCAGAACTAGGGGAGCTTGTTACGGAATGTACAATGCTACCAAATGGTACAAAACATCAAGAATATGAGTATTTCCTTAAGTTGTGCTAACAAATTGACAACTAATCTCTAGATGGTAGCTAAGTTGCATATGATCCTAATATAATTGAAGGAAATCTGATACCAAAGGCTATACACTTTGAACAAGCATTGAGAAAAATGCTTCCTATTAAGCAAAGGAGGAATGGTAGTGTTGATAATGAAAGACTGTAACATCCTAAAATTCCTCAGCCATGAATAGTACTTTTCAGGTCGTGAATATTAATTCTCGAGATCAATTCGAACTTTTTAAACCATTAGATAGTAATATTCATAGGTGTGTGGGGGTTCAAATTTGAACTTTAAATGAGGTCAATTAGAGGGTTAAATTTAAAAAAGAGAGAGAGAGAGAGAGAGAGAATGTGCATAAGTACAATGAATAATATTTTATCAAATTTAAAAAAAAAAAAGAGAATGTGCATAAGTACGATGAATAGTATCTTATCAAAAAGTATTGCCTATTTTGCGATAGTTTTTATTAAAATGACCTAGAAGTCAACAATTTCCGCAATAAAAATTATTTTTTGCCCTATAAAAATATGAAGTAACTAGTTATTTCAAAAATAGGGAATTTGAGAAAATAAAATTCTAAGAACGGACTAGAATAAATAGTAAGAGTTTAATGAATTATCCTTTTTATCGCAAAATGACTTATTTGACTTGGGAAACTTAAAGACCCTAAATTAAGAAATGTTTTGGTAATTGCTTTAAGAAGATTAAGTTTTCAAATGAATTTTTAAAAATTAAGAAACAAAAAGAAGAAATTAAAAGAGATGGAAAATCAATAAAAATATGGATTTTTTTCTAACCATTGATCGTTTTAAGTGATGATTCATTCACCACCTATATAAATCAACTTAGAATAGTTAAATCCCTACTTATTCATCTTCCTCTTTCTCTCATCTTCTTCTCAAATGATGCCACTATTAGAAGAGAGCTTTTCTCTTCTTCCTTCTTCATTTTTCCACTAAATCTCAAGTTTATTACCTCTGTTCAAACCCTAGAGACCCCTAAGTAATATTTTTTATTGTCAATTTTGGGTTTTAGGGCTTTCAAAGCAAGAAAAGTAAGATTTTCTCCTTAGATGAATAGTGACAATAGAGGTAAAAATAATTTATTGTTGAATTTAAATAATTTTAATAGGTTTCTAGGGCACTTAAACACACAAATTTGAGATCAATTTTGAATTATGTTGTGATATGAATTTTTCAAATATAAAGATAAGGATGGAAAGACAAAAGACAAAGGGAAATGAACCTTTTAAGAGTAGGGTGCTTTGTTGAAGCTTAAAAAGGTTAGTTTATGCTTGATTGGAGGTTAGTGTACTCTACATTGTGATTAGGACTTGTTTATATATTATGGAACTCTTGGTTGTTAGACTAGGGATTGTTTTTTCACAAATGAATTATAAAACATGTAATTGGACTTGTATTAAGATGATTAATATGTTACAAATCGAAGTAAATTATTTAGATTATAATTTTTCCTTATTAGGTTAAGACATCACCTATTATGGAACTCTAGGACCAAATTGCAACTAAGTAGTTTTAGGGGACCAATGAGTTGTATACAAATGACATAAATATGACATAATGCATTGAATACCGAAAATGAAAAATTGTGCACCCTTAAGGATAAAACGGTAATTTTACTTCACATAGGGACTAAATGTGCAATTTTACCATTAGTTAAGTTGCATATGTGCTAAAATTGATAATGAACTAAATGTGGAGTAAAATGGAATGTTGGTCGAATATTATATGTTATAAATGTTATACGAATTCAAAGTGAAAGTGCTTGAATGAGCGAACTTATATGGATGTCAAATAAAACCATATTAATGAACAAATGTGCTTGTAATGGGATGCCTATTCATGTTGGCCTAATTGGTAAAAAGGATGATCACTGTGCATTTAAGTGAGGTAAGTTCTACCTCTGTATAGTATGTAATACGGTAATCCTAATTATGTTATTAATGAATACTAGTATGGGATGAATGTATTTTATCAGTAATCAAATAGAAATGTTTTATGCATTACCACATGGATTAGAAAGAATAACTATATGCTAATGTAAATAATGAAATTCAAAATTTGCCCTTATAAACCTAATGTAATTAGTTGATTTGGGATAGATTGGCATGCTAGTTAGGGAATTATCTTAGCAGCTGTGTCTATTTGGATCTACAAGCTTATGGGTTTTTTAGGGTTAAGCCCTCATTAGCTTTGGACACTTTGTGTCTCATTGGTATTCATATGATGGATACTTTATACCTATTTGGTTTATCATATAATGTTATTCCATATGATGAGTACTATGATACCTCATCTATTTGTCATATGGAGGGATACTTCAATATCCTAAGGTTTTGTTATCCTACTTCGTCTTTGGTTATAATAGGTGTATTGGAGTAAGGCTAGTTAATTTTTAAAATTGTGTTTTCAATTATCTTAAATGGCATGTTAAATTTTATAAGTGTGTAATGAAACATTGAGAGTTTAAAACTTTAAGTAATGTAATTAC
>CANXYI010379840.1:0-10388 GCA_948208565.1 Hura crepitans | reverse complement strand
CATTAATTCTTGATAGTGCATTGGTTATGGTAGCCATCATCCTTTCCTCCATATCTTGAAGAGCCTTATTTAGTATGGTCCTCATTACTAGTTCATCTATAAGCATAGTCACTCTTTTTAGTGGATTGCAAATGGATCAATTGTGGCTGCAAAATAGAGGGTTAGTGATTATGCATGATTTATCTAAGATGATGCATGATATGTGACATGTGCCTTATGCATGAATGGTGTAAATAAGTGGATACATAGTATGATGTATGAGTAAGAAATTACAAGATGAAAGTATTAGATGTGTAGTATGTGCTAGTGTGAAGTGTACTTAAGTCTATATACAGTGTGTTTATAATGCATGAGCATTAGAATGGAAATGTTGGTGTGTATGAGATACATATGGTACACAAAGTTCATGTCATTTATAATGTTATGTATGTGCATTAAAACATGATATATAAATGGTAGATAGAAAACAAAAAGGGTATAAAATTCATGTAATGTAGTAGGAACACTAAAATATTATGCATGTGTGTATAAAAAGGATACATGTTAGATGTACAAGAACAAACACAATCAATAAGCCTTTAAACCTTATTACTCCCACACTCATGGTCTTAGTCATTTCTCCTAGGTAGGCTTACTAAGCATCATCAGAGGATGCATAAGTTTGAATATGGGCTTAATTAGGCCCAATGAACTCTCGTATTTAAAGCGCATGCAAAGATAATGGCCTACACATTTAAGCCTCATTCGAAGTGAAATTAGGTTGGGCCCATTATAGATAAAAGGCACAACAGGCTTGCTCCCATATCAAATAAGGTTAAATGCAATAGGTTTACATAGCAATCATAATGCAATCACAATCTTTTAGGGTCATAAAACCTAAGGGAAATTGCTAAGCTTGACTATATGGGCTTATGGTTTGGTTAAAAGGCTTATTAACTCCTACAAGTAGAGGTCCCTCCTAACAGGTCTTTGCAATTAAGGATAATAGTGACCAATTAGTTCACCTTTTCATATACCCGAAGGCACGAGACTTGTGAGTGATGGATATGCTAGGACTTCTCCATTCTTGAATGAAAAATGAAGTCATGGTTCACAACACCATCCAGCGAAAAAGGGACACGATTTATACAGGATGCAATGCATGGGATTGACAAAAATTAGAATATTAGATAACATATTATTTGGGCACTTTTAGATTGAGTTTCTCAGTCCCTAGTAGAGTGACCACTATAGAGAATTATGATATTTTTACCGAGGATGAGAGTGGTTTAGTGGAGTCGCCCTTATAATATCATAATTCTCGATCTTCTGTACCAGAAAGGTTCAAAATTCAAATCTTATTTATACCCTTATAATATGCCTTCTTGTATATTATAATGTTTATCAATCCCTTTTCAATCAAGCATGCATTTATACTTAAAGTATTTATGTCAACTTTTCACATAAAGAAAGTAAAGTGCAATATTTAACAAACATATTTGTATATCTAGAAAGTGGGTTATTGATTAGTTGTTATTTGACCTGTCAATTACCCATAAGTCCATAGGAATTGGTGGTAATTGCCCAACTCCCATCTCTAGGAGATTGGCTTTTATTAAAATACATTTTATTATTGTGACTTTTGATTAAGAAAATACAAATCCATTTTGTCAAGGAAAACACCATTTAATTAAGTATAAAATCGTTTGATGTGAAAGTTAGGTTTTAGCGTGTAAAACAAGTTATTTACTAGCAATTACAACCCTAAACTAAGCAATGATGGGTAAATAGTGCAAAACCAAAAGAAATAATCTAAAGCATTAGAATGGTCCCATCCGTACGTCGATTGGTCCATGTGGACTCTATGAGGCTCTGACATTAGTCCGTGCAGACTACTACATAAATGATATTAAGTCTGTCTGGACCTCCACTCCAATGAGAAAAATCACTTGCATACAACTCAGAAGAAGAGACTAATAACACCAAATAGTGGTCTGTGAGGACCTAATGACAATGTCAAATAAAATGATCATATAATATGATACAGATATAAGGGCATGTTAACATGGTGAACAAAATATGTTAAAACATGATAAACAAGGCAAACATGATATTGTTATCATACCATGGTTCGTACTAACCTCATATTATATACATATTCAATTTATAGGTTCATGCAGACCTTTTACCACATACATATTCAATTAATAGGTTCGTGTAGAATTAGTCATCAGTTTCAAAATCTAAGTGCGGTTATGATTTTTCATGAACGATTAGAACATTATTAAACTAATTTCAGAGGTCAACCTACTCCTATAATTGTTGTGGGGATTACATAGAACCACCTCACATGACTATTAATCATGGGAGATCATCGGTTACAATAAATAACACAAATAAATGAATGAATATGATGAAAAGAGCCTCAGATATTACCTTAAAGTGAGCACCAAGCAACAAGGCAAAGTGTAGAGGTTTAAAAGAATAAATTTTTGAGTGTGGGTTAATTGGACTAGTAGAGTGATTCCTCAAGGGTTTATTAGCTATTGTAATTCTAATTCTTAGCCTCCTCCTTAGGTTCTCTCCCTTAGGTTCTCCTATTGATCTTATTCAGATTCCCCCCTTTAATCATACCCCAAAGTGGTATTTATAAGCTTAGGTCTAAGGGTTTTCTGTCCAGGGGTGGTAGAATCCTTCTAAGAATAGGATTTAGTGCCTGAATAGGAATTCTACACTTCTAAAAGTTTTATGTCGGTAGGTCTATATGAACTTGTATGGCTTAATCGATACGGACTTAGGCATGGTTTTCCTACTTGTCCGTGGGCTTTGGGCCAGGTTGGGTTAGTCCATGCAGACTTAGGCATTAGCTTGTTCTTGCAGACCTCATAGCATTAAGTCCGTGCAAACTTGTGCCCTATTGGTTTGTGTAGACCTGGGTTTTAGGTTACTTGCCTTATTGCTTAAGCTTGTCTCTAGTTATCATCATAGGCCAAAAAAGTGAATAGGTCCATACCACGAGGGCTTCACCCCCACACCCCTATCAAAATTAGTGTCAAGCTTTGAGCTTAGGCTTGTCGGCCTAAACCCTTTGCTTCCGCCATTAATTCCCATTTTTTTCACATTTCAGGTTGTACCGCAAGCTTTTTGGGTCAAGTCAAAGTCTAAATACTTAATAAAGTCCTAGACCTAAAATTTAGGTGTCTACAGTGTTCTTCTTTGCATGTTACTATTTGGGATAATGTCCCCAGTCAGTCGTATGCTGCTGGATTTTTGATATTATGACCTTTAATGGTTTAACTTGTCTAATCATTTTTGTAAAGTATTTGTTTACAAGGTTTTCATGATAATTAAGTTGGAAAAAGGTTTTAAGTTATAAAGGTTTTAAGTAAGATCAATATCAGTTATGTACCATCCCTTATTTGGATTCGAGATTAGGTTGAGTGAAGGGTGTCACACTTCTCATTAGAGATAGAGCAAATGCTACATGAGGTCTAATACATAACATGACACACATGATAGATCTAATAGTTAATGCATGTAGGATCTTATTCATGCATTCTCTCCTTTTATGTCTCCGGACATATGGATTTAAAAAGGATAGGAATAAATTCTTTCTTAGGGAGATCCATGCTAAATCTCTTACACATCTTGTCTATGTATATAAAGTATGAAAAACCTAGCAACCTTCTAGATTTATCCCCATAACTCCTTATCCCCAATATATAGATTGCATCCCTAAGGTCTTTCATAGAGAATTTCTAAGACAACCAAATCTTTAGAGCTTAAAGAACTAAGACATCACTTCATGTTAGCGATATTTTATCAATATGTAGCACAAGGAAAATGAACAATACAATTGAAGGGAGATAGATGAGAATAAAAATATAATAGACAAATAGAGAAAAGGTAGGGACACATAGACTTATTTACTAAAATAAAAATTCATGCAAATGAATAATCCAATTGGTTCATTTTAAGTCCATAACTAGTAATCATCCCAAAATATACATTCTTATATACAATTTTTAATACATATAATTACTTTAAATTTTTAGATCCTATAGGTTTGAATTTTATCCAATTTAAGAACTTTTTGCAAAATTGACTTGCCATGTACACTTAGTTTTGTAAATTCCAAATATGGCAATTAATTGCATCAATCTAATTAGTGAAATTTAATTTAGAATTTAGACACCCATTCAATTTAAAAACTATTTTCAAAAAGGAAAATTTTTCAATCCAATTGAAAAATTAGTTTGGGATTGGGTATTATGTTTAAATTTTGAATTTCTTCCAATTGTTAATCTAACCAATAACTAATTTATAAATTTAATTATTTAATCCAATTAATTAATTAATTTTTCATCAATTCTAGTAGGCAATCCTAACAAAAATCTTGAAAAATTCAATTTGAAAATTTTAAACTCCATAATGCCAAAAATCTAAATTTTGGAATTTATCGATAAATCAATTTGTATTATTTTATAAAATAATTGATCCAAACTATTTTGAACTAATTCTATCAAGCATGAACACATAAAATTACATATTATGACCAAAATAATTAATCTAAATTAATTAACCTACTTGATCAACTTAAAATTAATTCATTGATAATTACCGATAGCAAATATAATCCATGTTTATGTGACTGTAACAAAACTATGAATCTAATTCATATGCAATCAATTTAGGGATTCAAAACCTTTAAATTAACTTCATAATTATCTAATAACTATGAATAAATAGGTCAGGAACCTAGGGAAACAAAATCAAAATAAATAACAATAAAAACCCCAAATGGGTTGTAGAGCTCTCATTAACCAAAATTGTGTTCGATTAATTCTTTTAATTATTAAATAAAATTTTATTTTATTTACCAACTCCAAAATTAAACTTTAGTCCCTTAAAAATATAAAAAAATGATTTGAGGCTGAAAATTTTTTAAAAATAAACTGAACCAAAAATCCCAAGAAAAGTCAATAGATGTTGTCTTTACTCAAAGTTCATGTCCAATTAATTATTTTAATTATCAAATAAAACTCAATGTTTATTGACCAGCTTTAGAATTAAATTTTAGGTCTTCAAGAATCAAAATAAATATGAATTTGGGGCTGGAATTAATTAAAAAATTAATTGAACTAAACAACACTTCAAAAATCGACTACTCTAGGTTTTTTTTGGCACAATTTCAGTTTTCAAAGCATAAAAAATATCAAATATTCATAAAAGCATAAATAAAATTATTTATAACAAGGTTTAGTCCATATTTAATTCATAGAAAAAGAATAAACCAAAAAGAAGAAAAATTAGACGAAAAATAGAAACTTTAAACATGTGATATTGATAAGTTGCGAGAGCTTTCAATCTTTTGACAGAATTTGGTTCTAATACCATTATTGGTTTCCATATACTCATACAAAGCAAAAATTAAACATCCATGGAACCCTACAAAGGGTTAGGACATTTAAAAATTGAAAACAAAAATTTATAAAAATTAAAGATAAAGAATTTGCCAAAATTCTTAGTGTTATTCCTAACTGTAACTTTTCACCTCACTGAGTTATCGTAAAACACAGTGATCCAAAATGGACCACCTCCAAAATATCCACATCAATAACACAATTAATGAAATTTTTGTAAGAGACGCTTAGATTAATTTTGCTTTTATATACTAGTAAGAAGCAAAATTGGGAGGAAGAAATTATAAGGGAGAGATGAAATTTTCAAGAGAAAATTCTCTTGTATGTAGCATCAAATTTAGGGGAGTATTTATACTCTCATAATTCTTATTTAGGTTTAATTATTCACTCTTTAAAACTCTTACAAGGTTAAATAAAATTGGATTTTAATTAATTAATTAAAAGGTTCAATTTAAGCCTAATTACTTAAAACACTTAATTAAATATGATTAATATTTAAGCTTTCATCTTACGCTCCAAACCCAATAAAACTTCTCTTTTTATTTTTTCCAATTTAATGGCATCCAATATCATTAAATATTCTAAATTTTTACTCTATTGATTTGTTCCTATAGGTGTGTGGCCGTATGGGTTTATGAAGTATGTTGGTTGTATAGTAGTGAATCAAAGTCCTACTTGAATTAACACTTTATGATTCAATGCTATTAAATCATTATTAATCTCCCACTAATAAATTCACTATTATACAAGTCATCAGAGGCATCTAGCCATGTATGATAATTACTTAAGTGTCAAAATGTCAAGTGGTTTGACCTAACCTTTCCATGTCTAATTACCATGTAATAAACTCCTTTCACCATTTTTTTATCTCATCCAAGCTTAAGTAAAGACATATGTCAATTAAGCCCTAAATATAATGGCCTTATGAATCCAATTTCACACTTGTATTTCACTTTAGTCGGAGATTATTGAATAAAGACAATCAATTAGAACTATGAGATAAACTCCCTTCAAATGTCTAGGGCAGTGAATCTTTTATTAATTACTCAACTATCTTTAAGTACCTCATGCTATACTTAAGCTCCTAGTTATGTATACATCATAACGAAGTAAAAGCACTGGAGTCAAAGTATATCACTTAATAATTAAGATAGCTAGTGAGCTCAAGTCTATAGGTACTTGCACAACTAATATGATGAGATTTTTTTAATGACATAAATCATTTACCTATATGAATGATTTCATGTTGGGCCTCTAATGTATTTGTTTCCTAAACAAGCATTGACACGTTGATCTTCAGCATTATCTGCACTCATAACTCACGAGGTCAACTGCTTGACCCATGCAAGGAGTATAACATATGTTATTCTATCTGCATCAATAATGTCACATCTTATTAATAATATGACTACGGGTAATTTAAGTATTATCACATTTATATACAATAAGCATCTCATATCATGAACTCCTTTATGAATGCATCTATATTGTCATTATATATGAGGGACTTTATTAGGTAGTTTAAGATTAAAATCAAGCAAATGAATATGCATGTGTAATACCCCCTTACCCGATTTATAGTGAAATTGAGTAAGGCGATGTTAATTGACATACACATGCTTATGAAAATGCATGCCAAAAATTTTCGTTTAGTTTAACTTGTAAAAACCAACTTGTTACCAATTAAAACATTTTGTTACTTTGCAAACTTTTCCAAGGTCATTATGTCAAGGAGAATAGTTATAAGCTCCAAAGAGAACAGTTAAAATCATGCAATAGTAATATAAAACATTTTTCATAATAATAATCCAAATATAGTTATCACATGCTTAAACAATCATATTGCATATTCACATCAAAAGTTAAATCATTATTTTTCATACAATTAGGCTTTTATGGCTCATGCATGTAACACATTTACTTATGTCCTCATTTAGATACTTGGTGAGTGTGTGTACATGCCTTTAGTGTCATATGAAAATCATAAACATGTTTTTTAACATATATCATAGCTTTATGATATACACTTAATTATTTGTTATTAATTTGAGGCCTATTTCTTCTTAGAACTATTCAACTGCCCTAATAAAGGACTCAATAGATACCCGAAGGTACAGGTGATAGTGATTTTAAATGCCATTGGTAGGTACCCAAAGGTACAGAGAATGGTGCTAGCACCACAAATTACTGCAAAACTATAGAATAATTGAATCTATAAATAGTAGATAGATCTACTAGTGCCCACTGTTTGCCATGCCAAACTATACTAAGTCTATCTTAAATCCTAGGTAGAAATAGGTGTATACTTTTTTTTTTCATTTTAATGTCATTTAGTCATGTTCTTATTCATATAGTATATTTCATATGCATATCACATACTCAAATGTACACATATGTTCATATAAGAGTAATTAGGTTCTTATATCTTCATCAAGTTAATATCTATGGAAATTTAAGCTTACTCCATTTATACAAAATGCCAGCAAAATGCTATTAATACACATCAAATCCATATTTTATTTTCATACTATAACCAAAAGCATTACAAGTTAATTGGTGGATCTTATGCTTGGATCTATGAAAATTACCAAAAATCAAAGAGAGAAATGGATGAGTAAGTGTCGACATCCATGGAGTTCACTATTTATCATTCCTCTCTTTTCTTTATCTTTCTTTTTATATCATAATCTAAGTGTTCCTTAATGTGCCACTTCTCTTCATCATAAACTTCTATTTCTTGATTAGCCTAAAATCTTTTTTAATTAACTTAATTAATCTTTTTTCAAAATCCTGAGACTATTCATTATTTTGTCTTATTTGCTTACTTGTTACCCGATTTTCATTTTTTATTTTTTGATCCCAAAACAACCTTATTTCTACTTTATATTTTAACCCCATCTTATTAGTGAATTTTACTTTCCAAAAATTTAGTTTGTACTATTCATGTCCCTAATAAGCTTGAGAGAACTATTTATGATCCAAAAAGTATTATTCATGAACTCGATATTTTTGGATTGTTATAACATGAGCACTATATAATAAAGAATATCATATTATTAATAAATGATGTTCGCATATGAAAAATTCCTGATACATGAGCTCTAAAGCATACAATTAACACTCGAGGACTCGAGCAATACATTTTCCACCAATAGAAAGTATAATTCATATTTATATCAGGGTTAATATTTGAAAGAAAAATAAGATCATTAAGGTAGTTAAAAATGAAAAATAAAATTCAGTTCACGGTTTTGTGTGAACATTAACTTATTAAATGTATTGCCTTTTTTCACGATAGTTTTGACCTAATTCATCAACAAGTGAAAATTTGCCTAAATTAATATAATTATTAGCAAATGTAGTTTATCAAATAATATATTTTTGAGAGTTGATAATTAAAGAATTTATAAAGTGAAAAATAAGAAAAGAAATTTTAAAAAGAAAATCAAGATATTTTATTGGGATTAATAATAACCATTGGATTAAAAACCATAAATCCTAGCAATTGACTTGATCTAGTATAAAAAGGTTTCTTCTTGAATTTTCCACTAAAAAGTCAAATATTTTCTTCTTATTTTCTCATCCATTGCCTACATTTCATATGCTCACTCCCTCCTTCCTTTTTTTTTAATCACCTCTTTTCGTAAATTCACTCATTTTTCTCTTTAAATCAAAAACTATTCTCTTCTAAATATTTTTCCCTTTATCAAATTCGAGTTATATAATGTTATTTTGAAGAAAGAATGGGCTGAAATGATGAGTGACTAGTGCTAAGTAAGTATAATTTTCATTCTTTTAAGGATTTAATTATTCAAATAGGTGAATTAAAGGTCCAATCGCATAATAATATAGTCAATTTAGGGTTATGAATTTATATGAAATTGTTATGAATTTTTAAGAGCGATTAGATGATGGGACGAAAAGAGAGAAAGGGAAAGGAATTATGAATGCTTGAATAACCATTTCTAGAGGAAGAATAAAAGGAATTAAAGCACAATTATTGTAAATGAATTCAACCTTTATTTTTAAAACATTTAGTGTTATATAGAAATTAATTCTTAGATTATTTATACAACTAGATTATATTGATCCATTAATCTTATGATTAGGTATAATTTTAAAGGAATTAAAGCCTTAATTAATAAAAATAATTAATGGAAAGTTAAATTTTAATTTGGGCCAAAATTTAAGTTAGTAGAAATCTTAAGGACAAAAATGAAATTTGTTTAAACTTTTGGACTAAATAGAGAATTTGGTAGCATTTTGTTGGTTTTCATGAGGAATACACACTAAAAATTTAAAACTTTTCATAAAAATCAAAAACTAATAATAAATTGAAAGATTCGAAAATAGGTAAGAATGATAGAAAATCAATTCAAAGTATTTTATCGTTATCCATGTTAAGCTCCTTTTTCTTCTTTTGCCTTACCAGATTATTGCAAACTACAATGATTCTCATGGGAACACTTTTAAGGTATTCACACAAGAAGTGAAAATAAGAGAAAACTCGAGAACCTGAGGGCTAGTAAGATTTTTGTGTTTGAAGAAGAGAAAAAAGAAAAATGGTTCCCTATGGTAGAGCTCTATTATTATAGAAAGAAGTATTGGGGGATCTTTGGTGGGTATTTAATTTAAGGTAATTTATAATTAAATTTTTACTCTAGGTTTGATTATTATCTCAAAAATATATGTCTCATTAAACCATATAGAAAGTCCACGAACGGGGCCTCTCATTGTTCTTTGCACAGAGCCAATTTACTGGGTCTTTTTCACATAGGTTTTTATCTAATTTAGGTAGCCAATTGAGGCCATTTTAAGTCCTAATTATAAATATCTCTAAAGTGATTTAACTTTTAAAAGGCTGATAAAAAATTAGATCAAAATAAAACCTCAAACTAGGCCTCTAATGCCCAACACATCTAACTTTAATTCTAGGTTAGAGACATCTTATTGGATTCTAAGCCTAATTTTATTTTTCTTTCTTAT